>JAVSCE010022137.1:0-84044 GCA_032199065.1 Smutsia gigantea
TTAGTTAATGGTATTGTACCAATATTACTATCTCAGTTTTGATAATTATACTATACTCATAAGATGTTAACATTGGGGAAAGCTAGGTGACGGGTATTCAGGAATTCTGTGTGCTATTCTTGAACTTTTCTGTATATCCACAATTATTTCAAAATAATAACTTTAAAAAAAGAAAAAAGAAAGGACCAGTGTACGTCTCACCATCCTTCATTTTTAACTTTTTCTCCTTTTGGAATCCAGATATTAAAGACTAAGAAATTCAAAGACAACTGTCTATACAGGGATTATTAGAGAGTACCTGCACATGCCCAGGGAAATGTTCAGAAAAGACCTGAGAAGAGATTAAGATTATACTTCAGGCTGATCTGCAGCACAGAGACAGCCTACAACAATAAAAATCAAAGCAAATCAAAAAAAAATCAAACCCTGAAAATAAAAAATCAAACCCTGGGAAGGGAATGATACAGAATCTACAGAGTTAATGCCACATTATTTGATTGAAATGACCAGTGTTCAACAAAAAAATCACAAGGTATACAAATAAACAGGAAAGTGTGACTCAGTCAAAGGAAAAAATTAATTCAAGAATCTTTCCCTAAAAAAGACTTAGTGGCAGTAATACTATAGAAACTTGAAAACAATTATCTTAAAGGTGCTCAAAGCACTAAAGGATTGTGAAGAAAGTCAAGAAAATGATGTGTGAGCAAAAGGAAATAAATAGGAACCTCCACCCCCCCTAAAAAAAGCCAAAAGAAACTCTGGAGCTGAAAAGGACAATAACAGAAATGAGAAATACACTAGATGGATTCAAATGCAGATTTGAACAGGAAGAAGAAAGAATCAACAAACTTCAAGATAGGACAGTGGGAAGTAGCAAGGCTAAGAAACAAAAAGAAAAAAGATTGATGAAAAGTGAAGAGAACCTAAGGGACCTGTGGGACCCCATCAAGGCGAGCCACACACACATCATTAGAGTTCAGTAGGAGAGGGAGAGGGAGGCAAAGAGAAGTAAAAGTCATAACAGCCGAAAACTTCCTAAATTTGCTGAATACAAACATAAAAATCTAAGAAACCCGATGAATTCCCAGTACGATGAACTTAAAGGGACCCACACCTAGACACAATATAATTGAACATTCGAGACAAAGAAAGAGCAAATCTTTAAAGCAGTAAGAAAGAATGAATCACCACATATAAGATCCTCACTAGGATCATGAGCAGTTTTCGCATCAGAAAATTTGAGAGCAAGAGAGAGTGGGCAGATATGTTCTGTATTAAGTGAAAAAAAAACTGTCAACAAAGGATCTTATTTGCAGCCAAAGTATCCTCCAAGAGTGGGAGAGAAATCAAGACAATCCAAGGTGAGCAAAAGTTGAGGAAGTTTGCAACCCGTAGGATTCCCCTGCAAGAAATGCTGTAAGATGAAATAAAAGGACGATGCTACAGAGTACCTCAAAACCAGAGATACAGAGATCTCAATAAAGGTAAATACATGGGCAATTATAAAAGCTAGTATTACTGTAACAATGGTTTGTAACTGTATTTTTTTGTTTTCTACAACTTCTATGATTGAAGACAATAATTCAAAAGGGCAGAAAAAAATACTAGTGTAAAAGCTAATATTATTGTAACTTTGGTGTAACTCTAAACTTTGTTTTCCACATAATTCATGAGACTAATTTGTTCTAAAGAATTATTAGTTTATGTTTTTGGTCGCTCAGTATAGAAAGATACAATTTTGTGACATCAACAAACAAAAGCGATCGGGATAGAGCTCTAAAGGAACAGTTTTTGTGTGTCATTGAAGTTAGGTTGCTATAAATTCAAATTAACTTTAAGATGTTAAATGTAATTCCCAAGGTAGCCACAAATAAACTAGCTATAAAAAAGGAACTTAGGTATTTAAACATTTCACTACCAAAAAAAAAACAGGAATGCAAGAAATGAGGGACAAAACATCAACATGGCATATAGAAAACAAAATAGCAAAATGACAGAAGTCTCTCACTATCAATAATTGCTTTAAATGGAAATGAATGAAACGCTCCAATCAAAAGGTGGTGAATGGCAAATGGATAAAAACACAGATCCAATGATATGCGATTCCACAAAAGACTCATTTGATTCCAAAAACATAAACAGGCTGAAAGTGAAAGGATGGAAAAAAACATTCCATGCAAATAATAACCAAAAGACAGCAGAAGTACCTACACTAATACGACAAAACAGATTTTAAATAAAAAGTTTACAAGAGACAAACAAGGACATTATACATTAATAAATAGGTCATCATACCAAGAAGAAATAACAATTATAAACATTTATGTACCTAACGACAGACCATCAAAATATATGTAGCAAATGCAGACAGCACTGAAGGGAGAAATAGACAGGTCTACAATAATAGTTGGAGGCTTCAATGCCCCACTAACACAAATGGTTGGAACAACTAGACAGAAGATAATTAAGGAACTAGGAGATGTAAACAACATAATAAGCCAACTAGATCTAACAGATAGAAACAGACCACCACCCAACAAAAACAAAATATACATTCTTCCCAAGTACACATGGGACATTTCCCAAGATACACCATATGTTAAGCCACAAATTAAGTCTCAATAGATTTTTTGTCTGTTTGTTGTTTTGGGTGTTTTGTTGTTGTTGTTTTTCTTTTTCAGTTTGTATATTAAAGTATTAGGAGAAACATCTCCATATATATGGTAACATACTTCCTGAACCAAAAATTGAGATTCATCATTTGAAACACAATCTGACAATGAAGAAAATATTTGAAATCTGAAATTCTGGATAAATCTCTTTTCCATGTTACTCCTTTATTCAGCCCTCCCGCCTTCTCTCCTCTGTATCTTTCTGCTCATCCATCCACTTGTCAAACTGTTTATCAAATTCACCCTTCCCTTATTTATTCAAAATACACTTCCAAAATAAGAGGGAAATATGTTGTTTTTGACTTATTAAAATAAATACATAGTCACAAGGATTATTTTGCTTCATAGTACAGAAATTTTGCTAGGTCACTTAATATAGAATTTTAATTAGTAAACAGATTTTAAAACCTTTAACAACACTTAAACAAAACCTTATATCAAATTCTTCTCTACCACATAACTATCATAGAAAAAGCCATGCTTCCTTTATTATAACTTCCCTCTTTCAACCACAAGCTGGTAGGCTCTGAAGAAAAAATTAACGTAAAACACCAACATCAATAACAAACTGGATCTGCAGTTTCATCTCAACTGAAAGTGAATTACATAGATTTTCATAAGAATCAGAATTATTCAGTTTTGAAATAAAATGAAAACTTCTGCTCCACAGACACAAATAATCCTTTAGGTTTTATGTGGGTTGTCAGGTAAATAGTATATTCAAGATTAAGGCAAATGGTACAATGCATATGGGAGATAAACATGGATCTAAGTCTCAAGAGATATTTAAAGATTAATATCATAAAGTAGCTTCTAAAACCACAATGGGATAAAGTTAGAAATCAGTAACAGAAAACTGGGAAATTCACATAATGTGGAAATTAAGCTACACAATTTAAAATAATCCATGGATCAAAAAAGAAATACTAAAATAGAAATACCATTTGTCAGTGTTTGCAGATGACATGATATTGTACATAAAAAAACCTAAAGACTCCACTCCAAAACTACTAGAACTAATATCTGAATTCAGCAAAGTTGCAGGATACAAAATTAATACACAGAAATCTGTTGCATTCCTATACACTAACAATGAACTAGCAGAAAGAGAAATCAGGCAAACCATTCCATTCACAGTTGCATCAAAAAGAATAAAATACCTAGGAATAAACCTAACCAAAGAAGTGAAAGACCTATACTCTGAAAACTACAAGATACTCTTAAGAGAAATTAAAGAGGACACTAATAAATGAAAATTCATCCCATGCTTTTGGGTAGGAAGAACTAATATTGTCAAAATGGCCATCCTTCCAAAAGCAATATATCGATTCAATGCAATCCGTATAAAAATACCGACAAAACTGGAATAGTTCTGAAATTCATATGGAACCACAAAACACCCCAAATAGCTAAAGCAATCCTGAGAAGGAAGAATAAAGCTGGGGTGATCTCACTTCCCAGCTTCAAGCTCTACTACAAAGTCAGAGTAATCAAGACAATTTGGTACTGGCACAAGAACAGAACCATAGACCAATGGAACAGAATAGAAAGTCCAGATATTAACCCAAGCATATATGTCAAATAATATACAATAAAGGAGCCATGGATATACAATGGGGAAATGACAGCCTCTTCAACAGCTGGTGTTGGCAAAACTGGACACATATATGTAAGAGAATGAAACTGGAACATTATCTAACCCCATACACAAAAGTAAACTCGAAATGGATCATAGACCTGAATGTATTATAAGTCATGAAACCATAAAACTCTTAGAAAAAAACATAGGCATAACTCTCTTGGACATAAACATGAGCAACTTCTTCATGAACACATCTCCCCGGGCAAGGGTAACAAAGGCAAAAATGAACAAGTGGGACTATTATCAAACTAAAAAGCTCCTGTACAGCAAAGGACACCATCAGTAGAACAAAAGGCATCCTACAGTATGGGAGAATGTATTCATAAATGACATTTAATAAAAGGTTGACATCCAAAATATACAAAGATCTCATGCACCTCAACTAACAAAAAGCAAATAATCCAAATCAAAAATAGGCAGAGGACCTGAATAGACACTTCTCCAAAGAAGAAATTCAGATGGCCAACAGGCACATGAAAAGATGCTCCACATCGCTAATCATCAGAGAAATGCAGATTAAAACCACAATGAGATATCACCTCACACCAGTAAGGATGGCCAACATCCAAAAGACAAACAACAACAAATGTTGGCAAGTATGTGGGGAAGGGGAGCCCTCCTACACTGCTGGTGGGAATGTAAATTAGTTCAACCATTGTGGTAAGCAGTATGGAGGTTCCTCAAAAAACTCAAAATAAAAATACCATTCGACCCAGGAATTCCACTCCTAGGAATTTACCCTAAGAATGCAGGAGCCCAGTTTGAAAAAGACAGATGCACCCCTATGTTTGTCACAGCGCTATTTACAATAGCCAAGAAATAGAAGCACCTAAGTGTCCATCAGTAGATGAACGGATAAAGAAGAAGTGGTACATATACACAGTGGAATATTATTCAGCCATAAGAAGAAAACAAATCCTATCATTTGCAACACGGATGGAGCTAGAGGGTATTATGCTCAGTGAAATAAGCCAGGTGGAAAATGACAAGTATCAAATGCTTTCACTCATCTTTGGAGAATAAGAACAAATACAAATCTGAAGAAACACAACAGCTGCAGACTCACAGAACCCAAGAACGGACTAACAGTTACCAAAGGGAAAGGGACTGGGGAGGATGGGTGGGGAGGGATAAGGGGAAAATGGGGGTTACGATTAGCACACATAATGTAGGGGCAGACACAGGGAGGCAGTATAGCACAGAGAAAAGTAGTGACTCTATAGCATCTTACTATGCTGATGGACAGTGACTGTAATGGGGTATGTGGTGGGGACTTGATAATTGGGAGACTCTAGTAACCACAATGTTGCTCATTTAAGTGTATATTAATCATATCAAAATTAAAAAAAACACACAAACAAAAGACAATATTGGGGTTTTGGTGCTGTAGAGATCTGGTTATGGGTTGCGCATTGCAAAGCAGCTTTCCGGAGCGTGCAGGCTGCAGCAGGGATAAGCGTCCTCATTCAGCTGGCAGCAACTGGGCTGGAGACCCTGGCACCATGAGCAGGAGCTGCTGAGGTGGGAGCAATGGCAGCTGGGCTTATGGTAGATCCATGTGTGGCAGGACAATGGCTCCTCACAGGACGTCATGAGGGGGATAGCAGAATCACACCTCTGTGCGGAAGAGGACAGAGAGTCACTGAGAAGCCACTGGAATTGGGGGCTGAAGGCTGTAGTTTCCCTCACCGATGGGGTTGGCCAAGTTCCTTGTCTTCTCAAGCCCACCCTTGTCCTGCTGGCCTGAATCCCACTGATTCCCCCGCCAGGTCTCCCTAGGGGCACCATGTAGCGTGCTAACATGAGGCTTCCGAGAACCCGTCTTTCCTGCATCAAGCCTCAGAACCCACTCTGTCCATATCCTGCCTAGGCTCCTCTGTCTCTGGCCAGAAGTCCACTCTCACCTTCCTGTGTACCTAATGCCTGGCCAGGCCCTTGGCCTCCCTTCTCAGGCCTATTCGAGTGATTCCTCTCCCCTGGGCACTTGCCTCTGCTCTACCCCATTCCAGGCCTCAAAAAATCACCTTCCCAAAGAAGAGGCTCCTGGCAGCTGCCACCTTCAGCTGTGCATCCCCTCGGCCTGGGAATCCAGCTCCAGGACCCAGCTGGCCTGCTAGACTCCTCACCCCCAAGCCCCTCACATGTCACCAGCCTGGCCCACATGCATGCAAAGCCTGTGACCCCGCCCTATGTGTCCCTACACTCCCACTCTGCCCCTGGTGCTTCTCTGTGTGAGA
The DNA here is from genome assembly GCA_032199065.1 of Smutsia gigantea. Classification (NCBI taxonomy): domain Eukaryota; kingdom Metazoa; phylum Chordata; class Mammalia; order Pholidota; family Manidae; genus Smutsia; species Smutsia gigantea. The sequence goes on from JAVSCE010022137.1 coordinate 6,552, forward strand.
GCTGTCCACTCCCCTGGCCTAGCCCCTGACCTCTTTGCCAGAGCAGAACAAACAAGGCTGCCTGTGTTAGTACATGAAAGGCCACAAGGGGCCCAGTGACACCCTGTCCTCTCAAGCCCATTTCACATTGGCAGACTCTACTCCCCCATCACCCCCCACCTCGTCGGCCATGCCACATTCCAAAGGCCGAACTGGGAGCACTCTGGCCCTACAGCCCCCAGAACACTGGACCTGGATCTCCATTCTCAGCCCTGACGTCAGTCTTCTTGTGTCCATGGGGAAGTCCCAAAGAGATTAAATGTTCTCTCTTGGGCATATTCTCGACTTTTTATTTTTTCAGGTCAACATTAGAATCATTTTGATCAAATTCCCTAAATGTGTGTAAACAGCAGCCTTGGTCACTGCAGGGAGCTGTGGGAGGAAATGACACCCGTTTTGTCTCAAAAGGACCTCCAAAGGGGGTGGCACGGGTCACCTCGCTGGGGGCCCTTCTGTTGCCCTGGGCGCCCGCTCAGCGAGGTAAGATTTCCTTCCTGAACCTGACTTTCCTGATGGTACGAGGGCTGTTTCCGTGAACTGTGGGCTGCCCTGGGCTCTGGCAACGAGGAAGAGAATCAGGACCTGATGGGAGTCAGGGTTTGGCACAAGACTACGGAATTGGACTGACTCTAGCTGGGTCACTGTGTGTGTGGGGGGGGGGGGGAGAGAGGCTCTGGGAGGGAGCATTAGGAGAGAAACTCCTCCGGGATTTGAAGGCTGTGGGGCAGCCACACGGCCTGTTTGCCACAGCAGAAGCAAAGGCTGCCTGTGTTAGTATGTGCAAGGCCACCAGGCCACTCCTTGGTACCATGTCCCCATGCAGACTGGACTGGCTGGCTGGCACTGAGATCAGGCTGGGCTGGGGCCCTTCCTGCTCTGCAGAATCTGCAGGGCCCCGTGACACAGAAGCCTCTCCGTGCATCATGACCTTGAGGCCTAGATTCCAACACTGACGGCTTAAAGAGCAGGAGCCAAACTCCCAGCGCCTGTGCGAGTGTCCCGCTGTCCCGCTGGGATCCCCTAATCCCGGGGCCTCCAGGGCTGTGGCAGGGGAGAGGGCGGGAACCGTGCACAGGGCACAGCTCTCCTGGGCACGAGCTCAGTTCATGTAAGAAATCCTGCGTGCTGCCACATACTGTTGGAGTGACCTTACCCACTTCCCTGACCTCTAGGACCTCCACAGCACCATCAGCAAACAGGTGGTCACTTGGGGCTCACAGCACTGCTGGGACAACTTCAGAGGTGCCCTGTGGGGCCTGGCCAAACCCTGGACAGCTGTACATGCCCAGAACCCATCACTCTGCCACCCGCCTCACCTGAGCTCGGCCCTTGGGAATGTGACCACTGCAGACAGTTGCTCAGTGTCCCCACCTTCCCCTTGCTGGGCACGAAGGCCATCCTAGCAGCTCGCTCTTGTCTACCCTCTGGTCCCTTGCCTCCCCTTGCTTGAAGTCGATCTGGCTCTGCTGCCCCTGCCCCCGCCCCTGCATGCGTCTCCGGGTTGTGACTCCACTGGTTGGAACCTCGAGCCCACCTTCCACAGGAGACGTGACCCTCTGATGCCAGGCAGTGTCCCTGCGGGTCACAAGCATGCCTCAGGTGTGTCTCATCAGCCATGTGCAGAGGCTTCTGGGGCTGCCCAGAATTTCTAAATGCCGCCTGCTCAGCCATTAGAGCCCGGATGTGGCCGATGCAGCCCTACTCAGGCTCTGGGGACCACATGTCCTCCAGGTGTCCCGGCCCAGTCCGTGCAAAGGGTCTGAGGCTGAGGAAGCTCAGGCAGATGAGTCCCAGGTGAGCCAGGAGCTGTCCTTGGCCCCAGGGCCTGAGTAGGGCCACCCTCTGGTGGTTTGGGGGTAAACCCATCAGGAAATGATGAATGCTGACGCTAAAGGGGGTCAGAACAGTGAGCAAGGAGGAGCCACGGGTGAGATTCAAGTTCAGCTCTGCCACCTCCAGGCTTTGTGATGTGGGAAAAGTTGCTTGGCCTCTCTGTGTCAGGACCATCTTAGAAAACCTGGGACACCATTAAAACCTACAGGTGCAGTTACTGGGAGGATTGAAACAGTGAACCTCTGTACAGTTCTGATCTATCACCGGGTCCCTAAGGGGAGCACAATAAAAATTAGTCACTGTTATTATTAAATTCTAAGGTGGTGATTATAACAGTTTGGCTTCCCTCTTGGTGTCAAAGGCAGTAACAGAAGGAATGAATCCTTAGTAACTGGTAAGACCAGTCCCTGTCAGCCAGCCTGACACCTGCACGAGCAGCCAGGAGAGTCTCGGGAATTGAAGGGAGCCGCACACCCCCAGGGTGGGGTGCTCAGTGCGGAGGGACAGTGGTCTGGGAGGCCAAGAGACCTCAATGGTGTACTTTTCCCCCCAAGCCTGTTGCCCTAAGTTTTGAAGAACTGGGTAGCGCCCTAGATAATAAGTGTCCAAACACCCTGTTATAACAATGCATGGGACTGTGGGGGGGGGGCCTGCCAGGGGCGGCCTGGGGGCTCAGGAGCGCCATGCCCCCATGTCTTGGGCGTCATCCTTGGCAGGTGCCCACACAGGGCTCTCTGACCCACTGTACCTGAGGGCAGCTGTCAAGGGCACAAGCAAAGTCCCCTAGCCAGAGGGAGCATCTCTGCACCCCGCTTACATACTCGTGGGCTGACAGGCCTGTGGCCCCTCGGTGCAGGTATCAACAAGGTCACACAAGGGGCCCAGTTTGTCCTGAAAAGCAGATGTGGCTGTGAGGAAACTTAAGGCATGGCTGCTGTCTTGAGAGGGGGAGCGTCCCCTCTGGCTCTGTCCCCAGGGCACTGCTGACCCCACACTGCAGCCTCCACCATGGGCAGGGGGTCTGTCGGCCTTGTGTGTTTGGGGTGAGATTACTGTCAATCACCAAAAGTTTTGGAATTTGGAACAAGTCAGAAGTTTTCGTGTAGGAGAGTCATGGGCTACATTTAGAGGAAAAGGTCAAAGGTTGGAGGCAATACAGAGTGACAAGAGAGGATGTGAGGGGAAACATGGGGTGGCCATGGCACAGGAGATGGAAGGGTGGGGAACAGGGCCTGCTTCTCGGGGACACACAGAAGGCAAGAGGACCCTTGTTCTGCTCATAGGTCAGGTTCATGATACTGGAGTTTGGTGGGGACCAGAGGAAGGCAGAGAGGAGACAGGAAAGTGGCCCTGGACCCAATGGCAGGTGGCATCATAGATGCCGGACCCTGTGGCCCAGGCCCCTCTGAGCCATGACAGTCCCCGCAAGGGGCCTCTCTCTCTGGCAGGTGTGTTTTGGGTTCCCTGGAGCCCCACAGCGCCTGCAGGGAGAGCAGGATGGCTCTCAGCTGCCATTTGAAGCTTAGGAGGAATTAACGGATCTGTCAAAAATAGATGGAGAATCAGGGAGAAGGTGGTAGAGCCTGACAGACACTGTGGGGAACTTTCTTCCTCTACACCTGCCAACCGGGTCCCCGTCCATCCCTGTCATCTCTGGGCCCTGCAGGACTGGGTTCTCCTCACTGGGTGGGGCCCTGGTTCTTCCTGACGGGACGTCCTTCAGGCCCCTCCTCCAAGTGCCCGTCACCCTTTCTCAGTGGGTCACAGGGACCCTGCAGTTCTCTCCCTCACTTTGCTGAGGGGACTCCTGCAAGAGCAGCAGGTGACACTCATATTTCTGGGGAGTGTTAATGGCAGAAAGAACTTGGCACAGAACCTTCCTGGGTTTTCCTGACCCTTGCGAGCTTGTGTCATTCCGTTTGGTTTCACTGATCCACCGGATAGCCAATGAAACCCGAGCTTTGCTGGAGTGGATGACAACCACGGACTGGCACCTGTCGAGCAGCCACCCGCATCCAGAAGCCTGGGCCCGTGCCAAGGGGGAGACCCAGGGGCTGGGACCAGCCTGCTGGTGGGGGATTGGAGCCCTCAGGCCTTTTCTCTCTCCCAGGCCTCTAGGGCCTGGATGGTGTCTTTTACTGTGGTGCCAGGTGATCAAAGTCCAGCACCTGTAAACTCCCCACCACAGAAGCCATGCCTTCTGGGCCCATGTCTGTGGGGCATGAGCCGGCTGCCCCTGTCCTCCCTCAGTCCAGCCTGGGGTACCAGCACCCTTCTCACCTCCAGTTCTCTCGTATTCTCGTTCTCATGACTCCTACAACATGACACTATCATTGCAGGGCATGTCTGTGCCGGTGACACCGGGACCTAGAAAGAGAAAACAGTGTCTGCTTCCATGCAGGCAGTTCCTGGTGTAGGGATACTGTAGCTGTTGCCCCGTACCTGTCACTTACCGGCCACTCCGCAAATGTTTGCAGGGAGAACTCAAGGACCGAGGAGTAGCACCCTGTACCTTAGGAGAGAGCCGCCCCACTCAACAGCCAGCAAACTCTTAGTCTGCAGATAAGGCTGTTCCCCAAAAGGGCAACAAATTCCATCACGTCCCCTTCGCTCCCTGAGGCAGCTCTCCTTAGAGAAACCTGGTCCTGGGACTCTGTGACTTAGAGGATGGCGCTCAGGGTGACAGCATTTGCAAGGACAGGGATGTGTTCACGTGACTCTGGCAGATTGGTCTCCCCAGGCCACACTGCATCCATACAGGGTACTGACCGGGGCAGGGAGGCCCACTTTCCACTAACCCCAGACCCTCGTTTCCTGCCTAGGGACACTGTGCTCCAACTATGGGCCCTGGTTAGGCCCCACCCCAGGTGAGCCATGCCTGCTCACCTGACGCTTGGGCTCTGTGCTCACCTGGGCTGGGCCTCCCTCACAGCCTAATGCCACATAACATGCCCTCCTCTCTCTCCAGCCCTGCTGCCACTAAAGGTCACCCCCTCTGTAGTCCCTCTCTCAGCTAGGATTCAGGGATGAACGCCTGTGAAATGCAGCACAACATACATTAGAGCCCAGAGGAGGGGACCAGGCCCTGAGACGTAAGCCTCTTTACCATAACTCACCTGATCCTATGGAAGAGCCTCCTACAAACAGGCCTTTGGGAATTGAACAAAAGGCCTTTGTTTCAGTGGGAATCATAGCAGTTGCTGAATCAGGCCCCTGAGTTGCTAATTCAGTGACAGAGGCCCTTGGTCAGGCTCTGATGTGAGCACGAGAAGGGTGTCCTCTGTGTGACACTGTGTGAGTCCCACATCTTATAGGGGCCCCGCCATGCCCCTCTGTCACCCTCTTGTGCCAGCTCTCTCTGCTCAGGTCACGAGAGCGGGAGGGTGGGAGGAAATCTCCCTAGGCTGAGGGAGGCCTCACTGTGAAGGCCAGGGTGCCCATCAGGCTCTGACACCATCACAACCAAACATGACCTACCCTGTCTGGTTTTGGTGGTGGCTTTTGGGAAGTAGAAAGATGGAGTGATAAACACAGGGTGAGGAGGGCTCTGGCTCAGCCAGGCACACAGGAGGGGACCCTGCTCTGCAGCAGAGGGACAGAACAGGGCTTTGGGTGTCCACCTGTGCACTAGCTCCATGTGGGTCTGTGGCCAGCTGGCTGCACCTGCCCGAGCGGAGGCCACACCTCCCTGTGTGTCGCCGGGGAGACATTCACGCTAGGGTGCCTGGTCCTGGCTTCCTGTCCTCATGCCCTCAGTTTGCAGACCTCAGGCCTGCAGGCATCTTGCTGGGACTGCCCTCTCACACCTCCGGCGGTCCTTCCTTCCACAGTGCTCCCACACTGGTCCTTGGAGCCCAGCTAGCCAGGCCTCAGTGCCCACACTACCTGGGGCCCGCCTCTGCCCTTTGCTGTTGCTCTGGTTAATCAGGACACTGCCACATGCCAAGAAGGTGACATTTTTCCCCCAGTACCCCAGGGACCAAGGCCAGTCGAGACACCAGACCTGGAGCTGCCGTGGCAGGAATGGGGCCACTTCATTTCTAGATATGGGCAGAGGTCATGCCGGTTTTAAAGGCACAGCAGCTGCCCTTAATCCTGGGGCACCTGGCCCTCCCTTTGGGGCCATCGTTGCCATGCAGGATCTGTTTTCCTCCAAGCCACAGTGCAGGTCTCTCCCTGTCCTTTGTCCCTTTGAGTCCTTCAGAAGCCTGAGTCAGGGCCTGGGGTCACTTCTCCTCAGGGGTCGGGCAGCTCACAGGTCCCCTCTCTGAGGCAAGCCTGAGGCACAAAGCCCCTGAGAGGCCAGGCTGTGTGCCCAGGAATGGGAGGGCAGCTCTGAGCCCCCATGTGCTCAGGTGATGACCTCAGAACTGACGGGAATATTCCCACAGGCGGGATCCTGGGCAGCCAGGCGTCCCGATACATTGGGGGGCTGGGGAGGCCCTGGGCCACAGGGCTGGGCAGTCAGGGGTCACTCACAGGTTTAGTACACCATCGCCAGATGCACCAGCACAGCAGCAGGATAAAGGGCAGCACCAGGAGAGGGACAGCCCAGTAGAGGGTCTTGTAACTGATGACAAGTGCCCTGGAAGACCCTTCACCCAGGTCAATTTCCGGTGTGCCTTCCGGCAGAGCATCTGGAAGGGCACGTCGTTGGGAAGCCGGTCGGTCAGCTGGTGGTACGGCACCCAGTAGGGCAGCTGGAGATGCCTCCTTAAGAGAGCACACATGCTAAGTCCTCACAGCACCTAGGCAGCTTCCTGTGGTGCCTATCCCTTGGCATCCCACCCCACACCGCCAAATCCACCTTTCCCCTTACACTCAGATTACCCCACTCTGAGGGCACAGCGGGACTAGGATCCCAGGGCTGGACCCTGAGGGCCCCTGAAGAGCCCTGGGCCACAGACCCTGCTCAGAGGCTCTGCCCGAGAGCCCTGTCAGGGCGTCCAGCATCCTCCATGCTGGGCCACAGGAAGCCCCCACTGCACACCTGGGCTGACAGCACACAGCCTGGTGAGGGGCAAACCAGTGACGGCACCCGGGGGTGCAGGAGGGGCTGCTGGGGCCGGGATGAAGGGGCGTTGCAGGATCAGTGCAGCCCCCTGGGTCTATCTCCCCATAGCCTCACCCGCCCTGCACCCTTCCACAAAGCTGCTCAACCCCTCTGAGCCCACAAATCCACATCTGCAGGAGCGAATGAGTGGACACCCGTGAGGTCTGTGGGTCACAGCCCATCCCAGTACAGGGCAGGCCCGTAAGGAGCGGGGCCCGCTGTCCTGTTGGTGCTCTAGCCACGGAGAAGCTCACTGCGCCTGTGCCCTCGGGGGCTGCAAGCCCTGGACCGTTACACCAAGTGCGATGCTTCAGGGAAGTGGGAGAGGGACAGCGCGAGAGAGATTCAGTGCCCAGGAGGCAGGGCAGAGGAAAGGAGCGGCCAGGTCAGGGCTGGGGGAGAAGCCACTGTGCTGGGAGTAGACACCAGTTGGCTCCTGAGTTCTTTCCCAGATGTGCCTATTGAAGGGCGGTTGTCACCGGGTGGGACTCCTGTTGGGCAAATGCTCAGTTTTGCCTGCTGATCTGTGAGCAGACACCCAGGGATAAGCATAAACAGACATGCACAGTAGTGTCAGCGCTGTTGGAAGCCAGGCTTGGGGGCAGGGGCTGTGATGGCCACAACTGGGCTCAGGGCTGTACCACAGCTGGGCTGCAGCACCAGTGCAGTGGAAATTCACCTCGACTATGCAGGGCCACAGGTGGTCCCAGCCTCCAGGACTCCTGGGTCTGGGACCCCAGTTTTGAGGGCCTGGATTCTAGCTCGCTGCACACAGCCTCCAGCCTCCACCCCTCACCTAAGCCAGACCCAGATGGAGCTCTGAACTCCCCACCAGTAGAACCAGGCCAGGGAGGTGGCAAGGTGGGAGTCGGGGGGCCAGTCTCAGCATCGTTCCCGAGTCCGCTTAGAGCTCCAAGTGGTCGGTGCCGTGTGCCTTCAGGGACCCTTGGCTTGCAACAGAGTGGAGGAGCTGCACGGCCCCAGACCCTTGTACAGAGGTACTACTCCCAGGGCACTTGTGAAGCCGGAGTGGGGGCACAGCGCCCCACTGAAGGGCTAAGGGGCCGCAGTGGCTCTGAGGTGCTGCCCAGGTGCCCCGCTGCACAAGCTACTTGCTGGGCCTGCCCTGGACATTGTTCTGCCTTTTGCTTCCCGGTGTATCGCTCTGTCCAGTGAATGGACTGAGTATAGTCCCAGAGGGAGGCTGCAGTCTTACCCTGTAAGTTGCACACGTGTTCCTGCTGATATCAAAATCAGTCTTGATAAAGCTGACACCGTTATTTAGACTGATATCAATGAAGACAGCCCTAAAGCACAGAAAGAGCAGACAGTGACCAGCAGCCCGGATAGCACAGTGCATGAATTTGGCTCAAACTGCAGCCCAACAGTGGTCCTCATTGTAATGGCTCTGATCAGCAGGCATTCAGGACACCAGACAGGAGGCAGCATGGGACAGGAGAGCCCACCCCGGGCGAGATGAGGTCAACCTCTGCAATGAAGGCTGAGAACAGGCCGTGAGGAGCCCTGCATGGCCCACATGTCCTCATGGCCATGGGCAAAGTGGCCAGGTGGGCTGTTTGGTGTCCCCTTCCTAACTCTTTTCTATGACAGAGTATGCTGGCTTGGCTCTGAAAGGCTGCCTGGGCCAAAGGTACCATCCCTGGGGCCCATCACCTCCTGCATCCTGCCCTCCTTGATAGAACCTGGGTGACAGGGGACCACTAAGCCCCTCAGGGGACCACCCGCACAGGTGGGTGCAGAGGAAGCCCTGAGCCCTCCCAGAACAGGCGTGATGCAGCTTCCCCAGTGGAGGCATCCCCCACGCTGGTCAAGCCATGGTGCCAAAAACTGACCACTGTTCCCTGAACTTTTCACTTACTGGCCCGGATTATTTATCTTTAGTCCTGGGCAGGTAATGGAAGTATCTTCTACAGATAAAGCTCTTATTCCTGGAAGAAATTTACATGCAAATAATGTGAATGGACATGCTCCCACATCCCCGTCTCCCCTCCTGCTGCCCTTGGCAAGCAGAGCTCACCCCTTGGCAGATGTCAGCTTCTGTTCTCTGCTTGCTTCAGAGCACCTACCTCACACCAAGCACCGTGCTGCTGACTCGACTGTCAGATTAGCTACGACCTTCTGAACATTATCACCCATTGTTGGAGCTCATAATGAAAACTAAATGCCAAGTATGGTTACGGTAAAGGATTTGTGTCTGGGGTGTGGAATGGTTAGGATTAAATGGGGAAATAAATCCCCCAAGAGGTGCAAACTGACTTTCCCGTTGGATATTCACAGTCCAGAGAGAATGACGTGAAGGCAGCCCAGCATGCAGAGGGGCCTGGACAAGCATGATTGACTGGAAAGGAGTTTTCAAACCAATATAACATGCATGGGATGAATTTCCATTTATTAGTGTCCTCTAATTTCTCTTAAGAGTGTCTTGTAATTTTCAGGGTATAGGTCTTTCACTTCCTTGGTTAGGTTTGTTTCTAGGTATTTTATTCTTTTCGATGCAATTGTGAATGGAATTGTTTTCCTGATTTCTCTTTCTGTATAAGAATGCAACAGATTTCTGTGTATTAATTTTGTGTCCTGAAAATTTGCTGAATTCAGATATTAGTTCTAGTAGTTTTGGAGTGGATTCTTGAAGGTTTTTTATGGCATCACCTTTCAATCTCAAGTGAACACAGCATCCTCGGAGACCGGCAGACTCAGAGCCCTGGGGCTGTCTCAACTTCCCACCACAGACTAATGGACTCGAGTCCTTGTCTCTCAAGGGAAGTGAGAGCCCAGGTAAAGGAGGGGGACACAGCTCTAAGGGCACACCCCAACCCACACCCAGCCGGGGCTGCAGGGAAGGCTCCTCCCAGGTGTGATGGTGGTGCTGGGGATCGATTAAGTCCTGGGCACGAGTGGCAGGTGCCCAGGCTCCCAACCAGTTACCCCTTCCACTGTCCATGTTGCTTGTTTTCAGTGTGTACATGGTGAATGGTCAGCATGGGCTTTGAAGGCTTGGTTGCTGTGGGACAGCTGTCACTGGAGGAAAGGAGGGGGTACTTACCTATGGTTTTGTTTCCAACTCGAAATTCACAGATAATTTCATCCTTGTGTACATTTTGGAAACCTTTTCCAAATACCTTGATTTTTTTATCTGCAAGAGTAATATCCATATGTCTGTGTGAGGAGGAGCTGAGTTATTTTCCTCAGATCACAACTATGGCAGGCTGCCCCCAAAACAGAATTCCCATGAGCTCTTGGGAGGATGCAGCTGTACCTTAACCAACATTTGGGCAACACCCTGGCCAAATCCTCTCCTTTGGGTCACTGAGGGCCTACTCTCAGGAGCCTGGCCTGGGCCTAGAGCACTCAGGGGCCCCTCCCCACTTCCCATGACCCAGGAAGTCCAACATTAAAGGCACCCAGCCTAGCTCCCTCCATAGGGGCAAACCCAGCCATGGGTTTCTGCTCTGAAATACCAAGGGGCCCCCTAATGGGCACAGGCAGGCACCAGGCAACCCTTACTTAAGTGAGAGAGGAGCAAAGACATCCTGGTGAGTCAGCCCTGTGTCATGGCTGAGCTGCACATGCACACCTGGGGGCCTGTGGGACTTTCTGCCACCTGGAGTCAATTTTCTATTCCTCCCCCCATCTTTCTGTGGGCCCATGGCAGAATGGAATCCCGAGAAGACAGGCTCATTATTGCAGAAACAGACTGTGGGATTTCAATAGGGTACATGGCTTCCCCCAACACCTGGCAGTCAGAGGGTCAGGAGCCAATCTCAGTGCCCAATCCAAGACCACAGAGAATGCCACCTCTGCTCTAGACCCAGCTGAACAGCTATCACGCAGCTCCTCTGGAACGCCCTGGGTTCTGGCTTACAACTCATGGGGCTGTGACTGCGGAGCCTGAAACCATGAGAGGGGACCCAGCTGGCCTGACCCTCGTGGGGAAGTTTGGCAACAGCCTCTACTCCCATGTCTGTGACGCGCAGGGAGTGTGGCAGCTCAGGGCAGGGCTGAGAGCCCAGAGCGCGGCAGGTGCCGGCACTCCCGGGAACGGTGCACGATGCCCCTCGGCTCCACGCGTCTCACCCTGCCTGTGTCCCTGCTGCCCTTCAGGCCCTGCTCTTGACCCCTTCTCCTCCTGCAGGAACTATGGCTCTCAGGGCTCTGCTTTACTCTGAGAATGGAAGGTAAGTGGGGATAGGATGATGGTTTCAGGGTTTTGAGCAGAAGAGATGTTGAGTTAAAGGACTGTGCTTTCCCAGACAGCAGCTCCTTTTACATTCTATCTGCCCTCACTGTGTTCCTCCAACAGTAAAAACCTCCAGAAGAAAGTGAACCCAAGAGCGAGCAGAGCCAGCTTGCAAGGAGCTGTCCTTCCCCCCGTGCACTCCCACTGCCAACCAGCTCTGAGAGAGCAGAGGGACCTGCAGCCCCAGGATGGGAGGCAGACCCTTTCTGCAAGGGAGGGCACTCTTTCTGGGAGAAAAGTTATACACCAGGCTGCCTGGGATCCACGGACAGGGGACTGAAGGTGGGCAGCTCCCTGGGAAGGCCAGTGGAGCAGGGAGGGGAGGAAGGGGGGCTGACCGCCCGGAGTGGCCGGTGCACAGCAGGAGGTGACTGCCTTGGGGCAGCCAGGTGGGGGCTGTGACACCACGTGCTGCCAGTGCAAGCTTGTGGAGGGAATTCCCACACTGCTCACCCACTTTTCACCTGTGAGTCCCCTGCCTGCAGCAATTATACTGCTGGTACTGATCCCAGGAGAGCCCTGCCCCATGCCCACAGAGAGCTACTCTTGGGAAGACCCCACAGGGTGGCTTGTAGTAGCATCTCCTTCAGAACAATTCTACTGTTAAACAAGGGAGACTAATGAAATTAATTTGGTCCTTCAATGTAACAGACTGCTGTGCAGATGGTGGGAAACTATTATGATCCCACTAATATGGAAATATCCTTGCCAAGGTTACTGAGATAGGTGTGCACACTTGAGTAATCAAGTTCTCATTACACAAGTATGTACCGTATACACAGTCAAGTCCTCACAGTAGTCCCCTCTGGGAGATAGTAGGATGGGACACATCAGGGCCCTCATCACAGTGGAGGGGCAGTGGCTACCCAGGGTGGTGGCAGGAGGGTCCCTTGCTACACAGAAGGTCCCGCAATGGCCAGTTACATAAGGAAAACAATTCAAGGTCCCACCTCCAGCATGGCCCCCCAGGGGTGAACAGCCCCAGCATGCCCAGCAAACACGCAAGACGGATGAATCTCAGACCACTGTGCCCAGCGCACCAGGCCAGAGCAAGCATCCGGGGCACGTGGGCCCACTGAGGAGAGGTTGCAAACCCGCGGACGGCCTGTGGAGGAAATATCAGGACAGAGGCTGCCCCCAGGGGTGGGGTTGGGGGCAATTCCTGGGAGGGCAACCAGGGGGCTTTCCTGGGGCAGCTCTAAGTTCTGTAGGTCCACGGGCTGACCTACACAGGGTCCTGTGCAATTCTCAGCCTTGTCAAATGGCACCGTTCCCATTTCTGCATTTCAAAAAGAGAACTCTTAACAATCATTGGTCCCTAGTTTAAGATCTGCACACTGAGGGGTTTCATGTGCGGTAGCCTGATGTGAGTGTTTCCCTGTGAGATGCTTCAAAACTAGGATGGATCATTGAAGGAGAGAGAGCGAGAGCCAGCTAGTACTAGTTCCACACATGATAAGAAAATATGGTCACCCAGGAATTCTGAAGACCAGGCAGTGGAGAAGCGGGTTCATTGTACAATTGTTTCCAGCGCTGAAGATATTAAGGTTTGCATAATAAAAGGTTCGAGACAGAAAGCTGCATGATAGAAATAGTGTCATGGACAGAGCCCAGGAGAAGTCATGGTGCACCTTGGATGACAAGTGACTAATGAGAGGTGGAGACCAATGGCAGAGGGAGCCAGAGGGGGCGGTCCACCAGGAGCAGCTGTGAGTGTGAGACTCCTGTGAGTTGGGCTGCAGAGGATGGGTGGGAAACTGAGGCAGGGCTTACAGTTGCCTAGCTGCCCAACCCACACCTCTGCAGCAAATGGCATTGAGAGCCGAGGGGTCCTTGCCCTGCACGTTGTCAGCTAGTGACCTCAGATTCCATGGTCAGCCTGGGGTGGGTAAGTGGCCTCTCTGAGCACTTGCACTGGGACAGGCTAGAGCACAGGCTTAGGGGCAGGGAGGCCAGCAGAGGCCTCTGCCTCAACCTGGAGGGAGCCTGAGATGCTGAGGAGCCCTTGAGACTCATGCCCAGCCCCTGCCTGCTTCCTCAGGCCCTCCACCTGCTTCCTCAGGGCAGCCTGATGAAACGGGTTCTCCTACTTCCTTTGGGTGTCCAGGTTTCTGCTTTGTACTTTCAAGTGACTGTCACTCTGTGTAGTGAATGGCCTTTGACAAGAAGGCAGCAGTATAACAGATCAGAGCCAAAACTCTGGGCCACACTGGTAGCAGGCATGTGGCAGGCACCTGTCACTTCATCTTGGCTGATATGAGGGGTGAATGATGACTGGCACCCTCACCCGTGGCTTGCCATGTTGGTCAGGTGCCGTGGCCTGTGGTTCCAACAGACATAAGCACAGAAATGAAGATGTCAAACTGGCTGCACGGCTGGGCGCTTAACCCAGGAGGAGCAGGGAAGGCCCCATGTGGGGGATTGCTAGGCCCCTCCACAGGGCATGTTCAGAAGACGGGGAGTCAGACAGCTGCTCTCAACAGCCGGCTCACCTGGAAGCTGTCATCCCGGAGGCCCCTTACCCACTCAAAGTACATTTCAAATACTAATCAAACTTGGATTTCTAGGGTGACTTCTAAATGGTTTGAGGTATTGTCCTGGTTATATGTGGTTGGGTCCCATTCGGTAGTGTCCTTCAGGTTTTTTAAAACAGTTTTTCAAATTACCTAATTAATCTTTGGGTTGTGAGATTAAAGAAAGTAATTACACTAAACTTATGTGGCCGTCATTTTGCAGTATGGTCACAAGCCATCGTTCAGTGTGCCCTAAGGTGATAGAGGGCCCGTTACAAACCGGGGCAAACACGCCATCACATGCCCACCCCCAGCACACGCCAGGCGCCCATACCTCACACAGACTTACATACATACCTGACACAAAACGTTCTTACGGGCCCAATGCGCATTCCAAACCACAATCCCCCTTAGACACCACATTCACATACACACGGCACGTTATACACATTCACACCACACGCACCACATCCACACACTGTGCGCTCAGACACACCACACAGACTGGAACCACATACACCACTCCCACCACACACACGGCACATTCACAAAACAAACACACACACTCCTTTGTTTACAACAGCGACTCCAGTTATTACCTCTAGTGCAGACAGCGGAGACATCCACAGATGTTATCTGCACACAAGACCTCGCTATGAGCTGAAACAGAGACAGAGGAGTGGCAGGGTCATGGGAGTGAAAGGGAGGGACATTGTGTGCAGCCCCCTTCACCCCCCTCACACACTAGCCCATACTCACTGGGTCAACGATGTCCTCCAGTCCGCTGTATCCTCTCTCTACTCCAAACACATGGCCCTCTTTACCAGCCAGTTCCAATAGCTGAAAGGGAGAGGAGATGGCCTGGGCCCACAGCCATGGGTGATGACCCAGAGGCCCCCAACCCAGGAGACGGACACCGAGCGCTAGACCCTGGCACCCACCAGCAGCCCACCTCAGGGAAGGGGACGCTCTTCCACCCTCGCCCCTGCTGTGTGGCTCTTACACAACACTCGCTATTCATTCTGCACAGCCACCTCGCACATCTCTCAACTCCCTGGGCCCAGCCTCAGCGGAGAGGGCCCCGACCCCACTGCCCAGGCACTTTTTGGTGGGTAGAGGCCCATCCTCTGGGCGACCCTGAGAGAGCCGTCTCTGAAGCTTTCCCCAGCTAGGCTCACAAGTGACCCCTCATTACCTGCTCAGAATTACCTGGTATCTCTGGTAATCTTCCACACCAACAAAATAAAGAGTTGCCCCCAACTGCTTAGATTTTTGAGCCTGAGAAAGAGGAAGTGTTGGGTATAATAAATTTCGTCCAAATATGTGGACCAAAAGGCTGGTAACAATGGGCTTGACTCACTTCAACTTTAGTCTCTTTAAATGATTCTGGCAGCAGCTCTCCACCTGTCAGTGCAATGATGAGGCTGGGAACCTTCTCTCCTGTGGGAGAAGCAGGGAGTGACTGGGTCAATGAGAGCAACCGCCACAGGCGGCCAGGACCCGAGCACTGCTCGCCACACCTCACCCTCCTGGGGAGAGGCCACCCGGACCCGAGCGCCTGCCACCCACATGCCTGGAAGGCTCTGCAGCTTATCCTGCAACAAGAAGGGCCCCTAGGCCAGGACCCCCTCTGCAGATGAGCAGACTGAGCCCAGCTTAGGGTTCTTCCTACAGAACTGTCACTTCTACCAGAAGGTACAACCTTTGCCCTGAAAGGCAACTCCAGCAATTTCCCAGAATAAGCATCAGCCTTCCAGATGAGCAAACAGGAGTGGGCACACCTACTGTGCAAGATTCCCACAGGTCCACGCAGGCCTGTTCCAGCTCTGGACCTCACCCACAGCTCTCCCGTGGGCACCTAGGTCAGAGGCAGTTGGGCAGTAGACCCCCTCCCCAGCTCAATGGCTTTCCCTGGGCCCACACATCTTTCCTAGACCCTACAGCCAAGATGAAGATGTGTTTGGGGTAGACGCAGTCTTTTACACTATGGGAGACCCAGAGCAGGAGAATCAGCCCAAGGGAAGGCATTGAAGGGAGGCATGCATGGTCAGCAAGGGGGAAGGTCAGGCTCTCTTCTTACACTGAAGCCCCACCGCTCTAGGGCCCTCTGGGTTTTCCCTTTTCTTCTTCATGCAGCCCAACTCCAGGGCCAGCACCTCACATTTCCTAGGAACCATGAAGTCGCACACACGACCCCTTGTGCTGCTGCGGAACATCCCTGGGGTGGTTTTCATCCTCCCTGCTCGGAGCAGGGAGCTGCAGCTCAGAGAAGGCAAGCAGCTAGCTCCAGGAGTCAGTGCTTGGACACAGCCTGGGGTGGTCTGCCCCGACCTCACTGAGGCCCAGGCCTGGCTTTCCCCGGACACCACCACCAAGAAGTCAGTAAGCAGCTTACCTGCATCCCTCATTCTTTGCATCTGCTCATTTGCCTGCAACGAAATGAAGGAAAATGTGGGTGGGGGGGGGACAGTGAGATGACCCAATGATGACCCTCTAAGAACTTGATAAAGCAGAGCTAGGTCTCAGAAATCTAGATTCTGTACCTTTTTCAATCCATGCTGCAAATTTCTGGCTCCTGTAGGTAGTACATTGAACAAGTCAACAACAGCAGTGTTTATTTTTTCTCTGAAAAAAAAAATCAGAGCGGGTGGGAGATGGAATGAGGGGTTCGTATTACAATCAGCCCAAGGCTGTCCTTTTCCATCTGCACATGCAGACCTGCTGGGACGAGAGAGGGCCAAGTCACGTAGCCCTGTCCCGGCCCTCTGTCCTGTGTCTTTGGCATGGGCTGGCCTAGTTCCCATCTTCCCAGGCCCCCATCCAGTGAGCAGGGTGGGGAGTGGACGCTGCTTTATGGCCCCACAGGTATGGCCTGGCTCTCTCTGTGCTCAGCTCTGTCTAAGCCATGCAGAACTGGGGACCTCACCCAGGGACATACCTTGACTGTCCATGCTGAGTATGGGGACATCCCAACGGTGATGCCATCACAGGGTGCCTGGCAGCACAATCGCCCCCCACCCCGGGGACCCTGGTGATGGCACACTGTACTCCTGCACTTAAGTCAGAGCTTGGAAAAGTCACCTGCTCACCACTGGCCCCTCCTGTCCTCCCCTGTCTCTGTCCCCTGAGGTGACTCAATCCCCGTGAAGCATCCCCCTTCCGGATGGGGGCTGAGGAGGTGACAAGCTGCCAAACTAGAGCCCTAGGGCAGCTGGACTTCATGTGCTCCCCAGGAAAAGAGCAGAGACTGGGGAAGGGGCTCTGTGGGCTGTCCATGCAGGTGGAAGAGCCGTGACCCTCAGGCGGCCAGGGGCTCATGGCCTGTCAGCCCTGTTAGAGAAGATAGCCCAGGATGGCACTGGGACACTGGAGGGCAATGGGGCCCATGTCAGGCTGACCCCATGGTATTAGAGGAGCTCGCACAGCAAGGCGAAGGGAACCATGGGCCCCGAAGGCTGGGTTCTGACCATGGACAGAAGAGATGAAGCCCAGGGCTGAGATCTGAGGTCCCCAGATCCAGCACTGACCTGCCCAGCCAGGAGGGTGAGGCCTGGGACCCAAGGCCAGTTCAGGCAAAAGCACACCCTGCCCCACCCAATACAAAACCCCTCCCCTCCTCTCTCCACAGTTTGGAAGATCTCCCATTGGCCGGCGACAGCACCGCCCCAGGGCCTGCCCATCTGAGCCCTCCCAAGCCCCCCCAGGACCAACCTCATCCACCATATCCCTCGCCTCCAGCTGGTTCTCCCCTGGGAGCGCTGCCCCTCCAGCCCGGCTCCCACTCTGCTCAGGCTCCTGGTGCCCTTCTAGGGCCACCTGCTCAAAATAGCAGTCTCCCCAAGACACAGGTTTTCACATCTTTCCTGCTTCCTGGACCCACACCTGTCCTGAACACTCCTTCAGGGAGGTGGGCTCCACCCTCACTCCCCGGAGAGGATCACAGATGCCCTCCATGATCTAGCCACAGCTTCTCTCATTTCTTGAGGTCCAGGCTCTGTTCGCCCCACCTTGGAGGAGGCAGCAGTGTCTTCCTCACCCCGCCTGGCACCCGCTCCTCCAGAGGCCCAGACCCAGCACCCCTGCCCCTCTCTCTTCCAACTCCTGTCGTGCCTCCCATGGAATGGCTTTCTCCTACTTCAAACCCACACAGGTGTTTCTCCTACATGCAAACCACGCACATGCATGATCGGTCCCTCAAGCCCACACAGTGGCCGTGGGCTCCCTGCTCCTCCTCAGGCTCAGACCCGGGGTGCTGTCGGGAGTCCCGTGCCCTGGCACCCTGAGGCTCCCTCCCCTGATGGCTGGCCACCCCTGCTCCAGGCGCTCCTGGCATCACTTCATGGTACTGACCGGCAGCCCTGTGCCACAGGCCCTGGGACCCTGCAGAGCAGTGTCCTCAGGCTGTGTCTCATGCTCCTCCCACTCTCAGGGGGGTTCCAGTCATTTGCCTCCATGAGAATCTTAACCTCCCTGCTACTCAGAAGCTCCATAACTTCCCACCTTCCACCTAGACCCTCCTGGGATGCAGGCCCACGGTGCCTTCCTCCAGCACCCTGTCCCAGCCTGGTGTTCAGGACCTACTCCTGGGCTCACCTGACCAGACTCACTGGGAACATGTTCCCCTCCACTGAAGCACCAACACTTGGATGACACCCACCCCTTCCTCTCTGGTTCTGTCTCTGTCACCCTCTTTCCCCAGTGGCCCAGGGCAGAAAGTGACACACAACAGCAGGTGCCAGCCTATGTCCCTAAAGGCCCCCCACATCTGCTCCACCTGATGTGGGCGTCTTCACAGTCAGCCTGTTCTAGGGAAAGGGTAGAGCAAGGAGGGAACGACTCAGGTCAGGTGGAGGGCTGGGCTCTCAGGGCAGGAGGCTGTCTAGTAGCACAGGGTTCAGCCAGCGCCAGTGCAGAGGGGGCAACGGGGCCTAGGTGGCCAGGGCTGAAGATCAGGTTGGGCAGAGAGAGGAGGGTCCAGGACAGACCGCCTGCCTGCCCACCAGTGGGTTCCTTAGCGAGGGCTCAGGGGCCCCCTCTGCTCCCTGGCCCTCCCTGTGGCCTGGACGCTGGGTCTGCTTTAGGGGATCAATGAAACACTTACCTGTCTGAGGTCAGCTCCATGTTGATGTGGCCATGTGTGGAGTAGGTGATAAAGGACATACGCTGTTCGGGGCTTGGGAGGAAACATGAGCGTGTGAGCAACTATACACACAGTCTGCAAGTGATGCTGATATGCAACAGGGAGGGGGTGCCCACCAAGTTCCCTGTTCTCCATTCTGTCTCTTTTAGTGTGGAGTCCATTTCCTGGATTCCAGAAGTTCTCATGACTTTAGTGAAGGATCATGAGGCCTGGAGGGTGCGCAGCCCTCTCGTCGGAGCGCAGCAGAGCACTCTGTAGACCCAAATCCCACAAGTCTGTTTCCTCTCCCTGCCTCTCTCCCGCTCACACACACACATGCACACAGGGCTGCGGCACGCACAAGGAGACAGACGGCTGCATACCCTTCCACGAGGGCCCCCCAAGCTGGCCTCCTGTCTGCTGTCAAATTCTTTGTGCTTTCCCTTCTCCTCCTCCCTGGACTATCTGCCACACCTCCCTGCCCATCATCTCAAAGAAATTATTCTCCCTCATCAGCCACTCATATTCTCCCCTCCCATTTCACCTCTGGCCTCCCTCTTCTGATTACCTGGCCCTCGTTATCCTTTAGTTAAGTTGTTCCCATAGGTCCCTATATGAGCTCCACACTGGCCCTGGCTCTTGTCCACAATGATGAGACTTCTCTTCCTGGAGTACAGCTGGCGTCCTGTCTTTCTGGAGTCACGTCAGACCCCAGATCACGCATCACCCATGGCTCCCCACAGCTCACAACAGGACATCCAGGCCCTTCTTCCTAGCAATACTGGCCTCCTTTGCCTGGGCCCCAAGCTGACCTCTCGCTTCATCTCCCAGCCTCCCCATGTTAATTGTGCTCAGCCAAGTAGACCCCTTGCTGCTCAAATGACCTTCATGGCTCTTGTTACCCTGTATTTCTCATCCTCCAAGATCTAGATAAAACTTCCACATCCCGATGTTTAGTTACAGCGTTAAGTAGTCTGCCTATTTCCTAATCTCTAAGGGCCTCCAGGGAAGACTGTGCCCCTGAAAGCATGGCCTGACTCCCAGGAAGGAGACAAGCAAGGCCGCAGAGATCTTAGGAAACAAATGTGATCTGTCCTTTTTCCCTGCTTCAGAACACTGCCCTGAGCTTTGTGACCTGAGGCAGCCCCATGTCCACTGCATCTACATAGCAATGTACTCAGTTAAAGAGAAAAACACCCTGCAACACAGAGCTGAGAAGCCATACTTTTTAAACTTGTTCACCAAATCCTTCACAAAGCTCTGTATGATCATCCAGTTGGTTACACTGCCTGATCTGAAAAAGAAGAAGACACGAGTCAGAGGCGGAGGTGCATCTATCATGTGAGCATAGTTTCTGCCTTCCCTGCCTTCCTGCAGGCCCTTTGCCAAGCTGCTCCATGAGAGCCCCCAGCTCCTGGAACGGCTAAAGGCTACCACAGACCCTCAAGAAAAATCAGTGCGTTACCCTCGTGGTGACTTTATTCAATGTGAGCGGCAGCAATTGGCCAGTGAGACCCGTGTGGGAGGGCACGAGGGGCCTCTCGGATGTGGGGCTTCCGGGGGCAGACATGGGTGGTGGATCGTGCTGCCTGGGAATGTGAGGAGATGAGGGAGGATGCATTGGTTCGTAAAGCCTCCAGAAATTCTGGTATGCTGGCTCTCCTGGTCCCCCACTTCCCCTTGGGAATCACCATCCCCAGCTCTCTGCTCCTCTTCCAGCCCTTGAACACGGGGGTGGGTCAGCAGGCAGGCTGTTTATCACCACATCCCAACAAATAACAAGTGTTAAAGAAAATGCAGAGAAATTGGAACACTTCCACATTACTTGTGGGAAAGTAGAATGGTACAGTCAGTGTGGAAAACAGCACGTCATAGTTAAAATAGTTAAACACAGAATTTACCATGATGCGGCAAATCCCCTCCTAGGGAGACGCCCAAAAGGAGTGAAAGCAGGGACGCAAACACATACGTGTATTCCAGTGCTCCCAGGAGCATTAATCACAAGAGCCCCCAAGAGGAAACAGCTCAAGTGCTCATGAACAGATGAGCAGAAACAGAAAGACGGCATATACACACAATGGAATATTATTCAACCATAAAAAGCAATGAAACTCTGACGCATGCGACAACATGGGTAGACCTCACACAATAAGGCAAACACACAATGCCAACTGTCATTTATATGGAGTGTTCAGGACAGGCAGATTCATAGGTATAGAATATAGAAAGGAGGTTGCCAGGAGTTGGGGAGGGATCAATGTGAGTTGTTGTTTATCCAAGTTTCAGTAGCCTCTGTCCCTGAAAAGCACCTAAGCCATGGCTAGCTCCGTGAGGAACAGCTGTGAAGGGCCCCGAGAAGGAAAAAACAAAAGACACGGAATGGCCCATCAAAAGGGGAGCACAGATAACAGCCAGGCCTGCAGAGCTCTACTCCTCCTTCCCCTGAGCTTGGGAGGACGCTGTGAAGGACACAAACACGCTGAGTCCAGAGGCGTCGGTGAGGATGCCCCTTCACCCGCCATCCTCCCTGAGAACCTCTCACCCGCCTTTCCCGAGGCAGCCACAGGCAGCGACCGATGGCCTGACATTTGGTTCAACCTGGGACAACCCTGAGAGTCAGCTGAGGCTGTCAGGCCTGCATGGAAGTTCCACTTAATCCTGCTTCTGCCCATTTTGTCACACAGGGGCGGATGCCAAGGTGCCAGTTAGTGAGCGTCCTGCACAGGCTCCATGTGCAGAGTAGACGGATCTTGAAGCTCTGCTCTCTGCCCTACGCCACCCCTCTTCCTCCACCCACCTCTGTCACACATGTGGTTGCTCCCCTGGATTCTGACTCCCCATTATCCTCTCACTGGGCACACCCACCCTGGGATCTACTTGACTTCCCCCAGCCTACAATGAATGAACAGGACTACTCATCACATGGGTGACAGGTCCCAGAGAACCTCAGCACCGCTACCAGCAGAGACATTAGCTCACAAATCCCCCACCCCAAAGGGCACATGGGAAGGAAGCTGAGTCAGGGGATCTGGGCTGGGTCAGGGGCCCCTGTGGGGCAGGGAGATCCCAGAAGGCGTGATTTTGGCTTAACTGGCAGTTCACTTTGTACTTATCTTCCGTGACTATGTCTCACACGGTGCTGAGCAAACTACCTACAAATTCCCCTTCACCTTCATCGCAACATGGTGAGATGGGTATGAAGACCCCATCTGTGCAGATGGGGACACTGAGCCATGGAGAGATGACGCGACTGGCCCAAGGCTCCCTGACTGGTGAATGGAGTCCGCCTGCCTGTAGGGCTGGGGCTGCCTCCTACTGCCCTTTCCCCCAGAGGAGCAGGGACCAGCCGCAGGGGGGAGGATGTTCCCACTCTCCAAGCACTTCTCCGCAAGCAGGTCCTGCCTGGGGGTGTGCAGCTCCCGGCCCTGGGGCTGAGGCTGCCATGGTGTCAGGTCTTGCCTGGCCGACTGCAGCAACACTCTTGGCCCAGGGCTGGGAAGTGGGTGTATAAATGCTTCCTTGGGCACCCTCAGCACCTCCTCCCATTTGCACGATCTGGCAGGATTTAGTCCTGGCCAGACAAAATGGCAAGTGTCAAGCCTGACGGCCACGGTGGGGGGTAGGGAGCACAGGGCTGTGGCACCACCTGTCCTGGAGCCTGAGTAGGGTACAAGGGACTTAAGTTGCTCCGCTTCCTCTCCTTCCTTCTCCACTCTCAGGGCAAGGCCTATACTCTTCACACTGAGCTGCTGCGAGAGCTAGCTGTGTCGGCGGGGCAGGTGCTGCCTGCCAGCATTTAAGAAGCCAAAGGAGGCAGTGGGAAGAGAGGGGCAGGAGTGGGGAGGTCCTGGCTCAAGAAGCTGTTTCTCTAGTGCCTTTCTCATACGTTTCGAAGCAAATTAGCTCTGCTGACATTGAATAAATCGCTTGCACCTCGCCTCAGTTCCGTCATCCCAAAATAAGGAAAGAGATCCATTCCCTTAAGCTTTGGGCGGCCTAAATGGGAGGGCACATAGTGCCCAATTATGATTATTACACACGCCCCTCCTGCACGCTGGGCCGTTCCCCAGCCATCCCAGGGCCTAGATGTGCCTGAGCGGGCCCAACAGCAGGGACCAGGGGGTGGGCAGGGGCACTGTAACAGGATGGCGGCTGAGAGGACCCTGTGGACTCACTGGCCCTCTTTAGAAAGACTGACCCAAGGAGGCTCTCAGTCCCCCACAGGACCATTCAGACCCCCACCAAGCCCAAGGTGGGAATCACTAGCTTCCTGGGCTATGCTGAGGATCAGTGAGGAAACAGCTGCCCAGGGCAACTCAGAGTCCGTCCATGAGACAGTGAAGAGGGGCTTTTCCTCCTTTGCAGGGGAGGCTCCCGTCTCCGCTGGTTCAGCTGGGCTTGCATCCCCCTATCAGCAGTCCCCATGGAGACCGGAGGGAGGGAGAGGCAGTCCCACCTGGGATGGTATGAGGCAGCTCAGTGAGCCTGAGTCCTGTAGCCCCTCCAGACTCCGGGCTGCTTCCTCCAGCCTACAGGAGCCGCCCCCTTTCAGGAGACTGCATATCACAGGCCTTCCCTGCTCTCCATCCAGGCATGGTTTGAGGATGACAGAAAGGCCAACAAAATCCTTGGACACCAAAGAGTCCTTTAAATATATTGACAGTCATACCTATGTCAACACTGAATAAGTAGCATCTATATCCGGCCCAACACAGGAGGCGAAAATGGAAACAAGGTCATCTCCCACAAAGACTGAGGCCCCAGCCCCCTTCCTACTTGAGGGCTTGCAGGTGCCTCACCCAAAGCCTAGGTCCCTGGGCTCTGGACAGACAAACCGAACTGTCCTGGAAGCCCGCACACACTGTCACTTGGGTCTCCAAGGTGCCCAAGGAAGAAGCAAAGCACTTGGCAGCATGGAAGCAAAGGCTCTCGAAGTAGTGACGCTGGGGATGCCCAAAGCAGCCGGGCCACCTCACTGGGGACCATTTACACAATACTCATCGGTGTGAAGAACAAAACAAAACAAGACGTGCCAACAGGCAAAACCCAAACACCAAAGCCCATGGGGAGCTAACAACTGCTCACAAGTCTGCTCCCAGTAATTTTCCCGCCAGCCGATTGAGGGGCATGCAGGCCACAGATCTGGGCCATGTGGTTGGAGGGCCTCAGTCATCTAGGAACCAGATGGTGGCCTTTAATCCTTTCCAAGAGAGAAAGTCCCAGGGAACAAATGCCTGGGGCATTCTTTCTGCCCCAGGAACAGGGAGGCCACAGAGGGTCTGCTCCTTGAATGTGACTGAAGCAGTCCCTGCTTCCCTCTCTCAGAGCCTGGGGCCCCCTCAGGCCCCGTGTTGTCCATAGTGACCCCAGGGACAGCACGGTTCTATGGCACTGACTAGACCAGGTGGGGCACTCACGAGTCTAAGACGAAGTACATGTCGTAAGTGCTCCAGCAGGATTCCCCATTTGCTGGGCTCTCCTGGGGCCAGGAGCCGGGGTCGTGACCTTGGTCCTGGGTGAGGTATGGATGGAAAGTGCTTCTCCAGCCCAGGAGTGGAGATGGCAGCAGCAGCAGCGGGAGGAAGATGAGCGTGGGACCCAGCATCCTGGGGCCGCTGTTCTTCTCTCTTCCCCATCCCTGGGGGCCCAGGGCCCTCTGGGCCCCAGCCACATTAGGCCACCTCAAGCCAACACCTCCTCTGCTTCCTCTCGTGCTCAGGGGCCTTGGCACTCCCAACCTCGGCTCTACTCACGCTTTAATCACTATATCTTGCACCTGCAAGCAGCCACCTTATACCTGCCCTGTGGGTCCAAGTAGCAAGTGGGTGGCTGTGGAGTGATGGCCCCTCTACTAGGTGCCTTTACCCAGCCCTGCTGAGGTATGTCCATTATGATGGCAACAGGTTGGCATGGTGACTGTGACCTGCAGCTCTGCTCAATGTCCTCCCTGTAGGCAACCCCAGGCAGGAGTTTGAAGGGGTAGTAGGATGAGGCCTCCATCTGTCCCTTATCCCAAACCCTCCCAGGGAGTCTTTACAATTTCAAGGAAACCCAGCCCTTTTGTAAACTGAAAGAGGACAGCTGAGGGGGCCTACATACAGACATCACTGAGTGTGAGAGGTGAAAACAAGAGTGCCAGAGAGGTTATCTGTGAGGACACTGAAGTCACCTAAATGAGAGAGGGATCTAGAAGAAAAAGGTTGTGGAAGCAGGCCAGTGTCCTTTGTGAATGAGGGACATTCCAGTTATCTGCTGCTGTGTATTGAATCATCCCCAACCTAGGGACATAAAACAGAAAAAAGTCATATGCTCACAGGTTCTGTGGATTAGAAATTCAGAGACGTCTGAGTGGGCATGGGTTGAAGAGAAATTAAAGAGATTACTAATAAATGGAAATTCATCCCATGCTCTTCGGTAGGAAGAATTAATACTGTTAAAATGGACATCCTGCCTAAAGCAATCTACAGATTCAATGCAATCCCTATCAAAGGACCAACAGATTTCTTCAATGAACTGGAACAAATAGTTCTAAAATTCATATGGAACCACAAAAGATCCCCAATAGCCAAAGTAAAACTGAGAAGGAATATTAAAGCAGGGGGCATCTCGCTATCCAACTTCAAGCTATACTACAAAGCCACAGTAATCAAGACAATTTGGTACTGACACAAGAACAGACCCACAGACAAGTGGATCTGAATAGAGTCCAGATGTTAACCCAAACATATATGGCCAAATAATATATGATAAAGGAGCCATTGATATACAATGGGGAAATGACAGCCCCTTCAACAGCTGGTGTTGGCAAAACTGGATGGCTACATGTAAGAGAATGAAACTGGATCATTGTCTAACCCCATACACAAAACTAAATTCAAAATGGATCAAAGACCTGATTGTATGTCATGAAACCATAAAACTCTTAGAAAAAAACATAGGCAAAAATCTCTTGGACATAAACATGAGCAACTTCTTCATGAACACATCTCCCCAAGCAAGGGAAACAAAAACAAAAATGAACAAGTGGGACTATATCAAGCTGAAAAGCTTCTGTACAGCAAAGGACACCATCAGTAGAACAAAAAGACATCCTACAGTAAGGGAGAATATATTCATAAATGACATATCTGATAAAGGGTTGATATCCAAAATATATAAAGAACTCACGCACCTTAACAAACAAAAAGCAAATAATCCAATTAAGCAATGGGCACACGACATGAATAGACACTTCTCTAAAGAAGAAATTCAGATGGCCAACAGGCACATGAAAAGATGCTCCACATCGCTAATCATCAGAGAAATGCAGATAAAAACCACAATGAGATATCACCTCACACCAGTGAGGATGGCCAACATCCAAAAGACAAACAACAACAAATGTTGGCGAGGATGTGCAAAAAAGGGAACCCTCCTACACTGCTGGTGGGAATGCAAATTAGTTCAACCATTGTGGAAAGCAGTATGGAGGTTCCTGAAAAATCTCAAAATAGAAATACCATTTAACCCAGGAATCCCACTCCTAGGAATTTACCCTAAGAATGCAGCAGCCCAATTTGAAAAAGACAGAAGCACCCCTATGTTTATCGCAGCACTATTTACAATAGCCAAAAAATGGAAGCAACCTAAGTGTCCACCAGGAGATGAATGGATAAAGAAGATGTGGTACATATACACAATGGAATATTATTCAGCCTTAAGAAGAAAACAAATCCTACCATTTGCAACAACATGGATGGAGCTAGAGGGTAGTATGCTCAGGGAATAAGCCAAGCCGAAAAAGACAAGTATCAAATGATTTCACTCATATGTGGAGTATAAGAACAAAGAAAAAAACTGAATGAACAAAACAGCAGCAGACTCACAGAACCCAAGAACGGACTAATAGTTACCAAAGGGAAAGGGACTGGGGAAGGTGGGTGGGAAGGGGGGGATAAGGGGGAGAAAGGGGCATTATGATTAGCAGATGTAATGTTGGGGGGGCATGGGGAGGGCTGTACAACTCAGAATACAAGTCGTGATTCTATAGCATCCACTACGCTGATGGACAGTGACTGTAATGCGGTTGGTGGGGGGACCTGATGAAGGGGGTTGTTTAGTGACCATAATATTGCACATGTAATTGTAGAATAATGATAACAAAATAAATTATATTAAAAAAAAAAGACGTGCCAACAGTAAAAAACCAAACACCGAAGCCCAGAGGGAGCTAACAACTGCTCACAAGTCTGCTCCCAGTAATTTTTCCACAAGCCGATTGAGGGGTGTGCAGGCCACAGATCTGGGCTATGTGGTTGGAGTGACTCAGTCATCTAGGAACCAGATGGTGGCCTTTAATCCTTTCCAAGAGAGAAATTCCCAGGGAACAAATGCCTGGGGCATTCTTTCTGCCCCAGGAACAGGGAGGCCACAGAGGGTCTGCTCCTTGAATGTGACCAAAGCAGTCCCTGCTTCCCTCTCTCAGAGCCTGGGGCCCCCTCAGGCCCCGTGTTGTCCATACTGACCCCAGGGACAGCACGGTTCTATGGCACTGACTAGAGCAGGTGGGCCACTCACGAGTCTAAGACGAAGTACACGTCATAAGTGCTCCAGCAGGATTCCCCATTTGCTGGGCTCTTCTGGAGCCAGGAGCCGGGGTCGTGACCTTGGTCCTGGGTGAGGTAGGGGTGGAAAGTGCTTCTCCTGCCCAGCAGTGGAGATGGTAGCAGCAGCAGCGTGAGGAAGACGAGCGTGGGACCCAGCATCCTGGGGCTGCTGTTCTCTCTTCCCCGTCCCGGAAGGCCCAGGGCCCTCTGGGCCCCAGCCACTTCAGGCCACCTCAAGCCAACACCTCCTCTGCTTTCTCTCGTGCTCAGGGGCCTCGGCACTCCCAACCTCGGCTCTACTCACGCTTTAATCACTATATCTTGCACCTGCAAGCAGCCACCTGATACCTGCCCTGTGGGTCCAAGTAGCAAGTGGGTGGCTGTGGGGTGATGGCCCCAGTACTTAGGTGCCTTTACCCCGCCCTGCTGAGGTATGTCCATTATGATGGCAACAGGTTGGCATGGTGACTGTGACCTGCAGCTCTGCTCAATGTCCTCCCTGTAGGCAACCCCAGGCAGGAGTTTGAAGGGGTAGTAGGATGAGGCCTCCATCTGTCCCTTATCCCAAACCCTCCCAGGGAATCTTTACAATTTCAAGGAAACCCAGCCCTTTTGTAAACTGAAAGAGGACAGCTGAGGGGGCCTACATACAGACATCACTGAGTGTGAGAGGTGAAAACAAGAGTGCCAGAGAGGTTATCTGTGAGGACACTGAAGTCACCTAAATGAGAGAGGGATCTAGAAGAAAAAGGTTGTGGAAGCAGGCCAGTGTCCTTTGTGAATGAGGGACATTCCAGTTATCTGCTGCTGTGTATTGAATCATCCCCAACCTAGGGACATAAAACAGAAAAAAGTCATATGCTCACAGGTTCTGTGGATTAGAAATTCAGAGACGTCTGAGTGGGCATGGGTTGAAGAGAAATTAAAGAGATTACTAATAAATGGAAATTCATCCCATGCTCTTGGGTAGGAAGAATTAATACTGTTAAAATGGACATCCTGCCTAAAGCAATCTACAGATTCAAAACAATCCCTATCAAAGGACCAACAGATTTCTTCAATGAACTGGAACAAATAGTTCTAAAATTCATATGGAACCACAAAAGACCCCCAATAGACAAAGTAATCCTGAGAAGGAAAATTAAAGCAGGGGCATCTCGCTTCCAACTTCAAGCTCTACTACAAAGCCACAGTAATCAAGGCAATTTGGTACTGACAGAAGAACAGACCCACAGACAAGTGGATCAGAATAGAGAGTCCAGATATTAACCCAAACATACATGGCCAATTAATACACGATAAAGGAACCATGGATATACAATGGGAAATGACAGCCCCTTCAACAGCTGGTGTTGGCAAAACTGGATGGCTACATGTAAGAGAATGAAACTGGATCATTGTCTAACCCCATACACAAAACTAAATTCAAAATGGATCAAAGACCTGATTGTATGTCATGAAACCATAAAACTCTTAGAAAAAAACATAGGCAAAAATCTCTTGGACATAAACATGAGCAACTTCTTCATGAACACATCTCCCCGGGCAAGGGAAACAAAAGCAAAAATGAACAAGTGGGACTATAACAAGCTGAAAAGCTTCTGTCCAGCAAAGGACACCATCAGTAGAACAAAAAGACATCCTACAGTAAGGGAGAATATATTCATAAATGACATATCTGATAAAGGGTTGACATCCAAAATATATAAAGAACTCACGCACCTTAACAAACAAAAAGCAAATAATCCAATTAAGTAATGGGCAGACGACATGAATAGACACTTCTCTAAAGAAGAAATTCAGATGGCCAACAGGCACATGAAAAGATGCTCCACATCGCTAATCATCAGAGAAATGCAGATAAAAACCACAATGAGATATCACCTCACACCAGTGAGGATGGCCAACATCCAAAACACAAACAACAACAAATGTTGGCGAGGATGTGGAAAAAGGGAACCCTCCTACACTGCTGGTGGGACTGCAAATTAGTTCAACCATTGTGGAAAGCAGTATGGAGGTTCCTGAAAAAACTCAAAATAGAAATACCATTTGACCCAGGAATCCCACTCCTAGGAATTTACCCTAAGAATGCAGCAGCCCAATTTGAAAAAGACAGAAGCACCCCTATGTTTATCGCAGCACTATTTACAATAGCCAAAAAATGGAAGCAACCTAAGTGTCCACCAGGAGATGAATGGATAAAGAAGATGTGGTACATATACACAATGGAATATTATTCAGCCTTAAGAAGAAAACAAATCCTACCATTTGCAACAACATGGATGGAGCTAGAGGGTAGTATGCTCAGGGAATAAGCCAAGCCGAAAAAGACAAGTATCAAATGATTTCACTCATATGTGGAGTATAAGAACAAAGAAAAAAACTGAATGAACAAAACAGCAGCAGACTCACAGAACCCAAGAACGGACTAATAGTTACCAAAGGGAAAGGGACTGGGGAAGGTGGGTGGGAAGGGGGGGATAAGGGGGAGAAAGGGGCATTATGATTAGCAGATGTAATGTTGGGGGGGCATGGGGAGGGCTGTACAACTCAGAATACAAGTCGTGATTCTATAGCATCCACTACGCTGATGGACAGTGACTGTAATGCGGTTGGTGGGGGGACCTGATGAAGGGGGTTGTTTAGTGACCATAATATTGCACATGTAATTGTAGAATAATGATACCAAAATAAATTATATTAAAAAAAAAAGACGTGCCAACAGTAAAAACCAAACACCGAAGCCCAGAGGGAGCTAACAACTGCTCACAAGTCTGCTCCCAGTAATTTTTCCACAAGCCGATTGAGGGGTGTGCAGGCCACAGATCTGGGCTATGTGGTTGGAGTGACTCAGTCATCTAGGAACCAGATGGTGGCCTTTAATCCTTTCCAAGAGAGAAATTCCCAGGGAACAAATGCCTGGGGCATTCTTTCTGCCCCAGGAACAGGGAGGCCACAGAGGGTCTGCTCCTTGAATGTGACCAAAGCAGTCCCTGCTTCCCTCTCTCAGAGCCTGGGGCCCCCTCAGGCCCCGTGTTGTCCATACTGACCCCAGGGACAGCACGGTTCTATGGCACTGACTAGAGCAGGTGGGCCACTCACGAGTCTAAGACGAAGTACACGTCATAAGTGCTCCAGCAGGATTCCCCATTTGCTGGGCTCTTCTGGAGCCAGGAGCCGGGGTCGTGACCTTGGTCCTGGGTGAGGTAGGGGTGGAAAGTGCTTCTCCTGCCCAGCAGTGGAGATGGTAGCAGCAGCAGCGTGAGGAAGACGAGCGTGGGACCCAGCATCCTGGGGCCGCTGTTCTCTCTTCCCCGTCCCGGAAGGCCCAGGGCCCTCTGGGCCCCAGCCACTTCAGGCCACCTCAAGCCAACACCTCCTCTGCTTTCTCTCGTGCTCAGGGGCCTCGGCACTCCCAACCTCGGCTCTACTCACACTTTAATCACTATATCTTGCACCTGCAAGCAGCCACCTGATACCTGCCCTGTGGGTCCAAGTAGCAAGTGGGTGGCTGTGGGGTGATGGCCCCAGTACTTAGGTGCCTTTACCCCGCCCTGCTGAGGTATGTCCATTATGATGGCAACAGGTTGGCATGGTGACTGTGACCTGCAGCTCTGCTCAATGTCCTCCCTGTAGGCAACCCCAGGCAGGAGTTTGAAGGGGTAGTAGGATGAGGCCTCCATCTGTCCCTTATCCCAAACCCTCCCAGGGAATCTTTACAATTTCAAGGAAACCCAGCCCTTTTGTAAACTGAAAGAGGACAGCTGAGGGGGCCTACATACAGACATCACTGAGTGTGAGAGGTGAAAACAAGAGTGCTAGAGAGGTTATCTGTGAGGACACTGAAGTCACCTAAATGAGAGAGGGATCTAGAAGAAAAAGGTTGTGGAAGCAGGCCAGTGTCCTTTGTGAATGAGGGACATTCCAGTTATCTGCTGCTGTGTATTGAATCATCCCCAACCTAGGGACATAAAACAGAAAAAAGTCATATGCTCACAGGTTCTGTGGATTAGAAATTCAGAGACGTCTGAGTGGGCATGGGTTGAAGAGAAATTAAAGAGATTACTAATAAATGGAAATTCATCCCATGCTCTTGGGTAGGAAGAATTAATACTGTTAAAATGGACATCCTGCCTAAAGCAATCTACAGATTCAAAACAATCCCTATCAAAGGACCAACAGATTTCTTCAATGAACTGGAACAAATAGTTCTAAAATTCATATGGAACCACAAAAGACCCCCAATAGACAAAGTAATCCTGAGAAGGAAAATTCAAGCAGGGGCATCTCGCTTCCAACTTCAAGCTCTACTACAAAGCCACAGTAATCAAGGCAATTTGGTACTGACAGAAGAACAGACCCACAGACAAGTGGATCAGAATAGAGAGTCCAGATATTAACCCAAACATACATGGCCAATTAATACACGATAAAGGAACCATGGATATACAATGGGAAATGACAGCCCCTTCAACAGCTGGTGTTGGCAAAACTGGATGGCTACATGTAAGAGAATGAAACTGGATCATTGTCTAACCCCATACACAAAACTAAATTCAAAATGGATCAAAGACCTGATTGTATGTCATGAAACCATAAAACTCTTAGAAAAAAACATAGGCAAAAATCTCTTGGACATAAACATGAGCAACTTCTTCATGAACACATCTCCCCGGGCAAGGGAAACAAAAGCAAAAATGAACAAGTGGGACTATAACAAGCTGAAAAGCTTCTGTACAGCAAAGGACACCATCAGTAGAACAAAAAGACATCCTACAGTAAGGGAGAATATATTCATAAATGACATATCTGATAAAGGGTTGACATCCAAAATATATAAAGAACTCACGCACCTTAACAAACAAAAAGCAAATAATCCAATTAAGCAATGGGCAGACGACATGAATAGACACTTCTCTAAAGAAGAAATTCAGATGGCCAACAGGCACATGAAAAGATGCTCCACATCGCTAATCATCAGAGAAATGCAGATAAAAACCACAATGAGATATCACCTCACACCAGTGAGGATGGCCAACATCCAAAAGACAAACAACAACAAATGTTGGCGAGGATGTGCAAAAAAGGGAACCCTCCTACACTGCTGGTGGGGATGCAAATTAGTTCAACCATTGTGGAAAGCAGTATGGAGGTTCCTGAAAAAACTCAAAATAGAAATACCATTTGACCCAGGAATCCCACTCCTAGGAATTTACCCTAAGAATGCAGCAGCCCAATTTGAAAAAGACAGAAGCACCCCTATGTTTATCGCAGCACTATTTACAATAGCCAAAAAATGGAAGCAACCTAAGTGTCCACCAGGAGATGAATGGATAAAGAAGATGTGGTACATATACACAATGGAATATTATTCAGCCTTAAGAAGAAAACAAATCTTACCATTTGCAACAACATGGATGGAGCTAGAGGGTATTATGCTCAGTGAATAAGCCAAGCCGAAAAAGACAAGTATCAAATGATTTCACTCATATGTGGAGTATAAGAACAAAGAAAAAAACTGAACTAACAAAACAGCAGCAGACTTAAAGAACCCAAGAACAGACTAATAGTTACCAAAGGGAAAGGGACTGGGGAAGATGGGTGGGAAGGGAGGGACAAGGGGTACAAAGGGGCATTACGATTAGCAGATGTAATGTTGGGGGGGCACGGGGATGGCTGTACAACTCAGAAAAGACAAGTAGTGATTCTATAGCATCTCACAATGCTGATGGACAGTGACTGTAATGGGGTTGGTGGGGGGGACCTGATGAAGGGTGTAGTTTAATAACCATAATATTGCACATGTAATTGTAGATTAATGATACCAAAATAAATTTAAAAAAAAATAATACCTTAATAAAAAAAAAACACAATGAGTTATCACCTCACACCAGTTAGGGTGGCCACCATCCAAAAGACAAACAAAAAACGTTGGTGAGGCTGTGGAGAAAGGGGAACCCTCCTACCCTGCTGGTGGGAATGTAAACTAGTTCAACCATTGTGGAAAGCACTATGGAGGTTCCTCAAAAAAACTAAAAATAGAAATATTATTTGACCCAGGAATTCCACTCCTAGAAATTTACCCTACAAATGCAGCAGCCCAATTTGAAAAAGACAGAAGCACCCCTATGTTTACCGCAGCACTATTTACAATAGACAAGAAATGGAAGCATCCTAAGTGTCCATCAGTAGATGAATATATAAAGAAGATGTGGTACATATACACAATAGAATATTGTTCAGCCATAAAAAGAAAACAAATCCTACCATTTGCAACAACATGGATGGAGCTTAGAGGGTATTATGCTCAGTGAAATAAGCCACGTGGAGAAAGACAAGTATCACATGATTTCACTCATCTGTGGAGTATAAGAACAAATACAAATCTGAAGAAACAAAACAGCAGCAGACTCACAGAACCCAAGAATGGACTAACAGTTACCAAAGGGAAAGGGACTGGGGAGGGTGGGTGGGAAGGGAGGGATAAGGGGGAAAAAGGGGGCATTACGATTAGCACGTATAAAGTAGGTGTGGGGACACGGGGAAGGCAGTATAACACAGAGAAGACAAGTAGTGATTCTATAGCATCTTACTACGCTGATGGACAGTGACTGTAATGGGGTATGTGGTGGGGACTTGATAATGGGGGGAGTCTAGTAACCATTATGTTGCTCATGTAACTGTATATTAATAATAGCAAAAAAAAAAGATGTAGGAGAACGGCAAGGCCACAAAGGGAGCACCAGGTGAGCTGACGAAACTACAAGACAAGTAAAAGAAGAAAATTAAAGCAGCATGAAGAGAAAATGAGATTCAGAGTATCACAAGGAACACAGATGCTGCAAAACACAGAAAGGGGTTTGAAGGGCCAGAATGTGAAGAGTCAGATGACATGGAAATAGTGACATGACCTATGCAGCAAATGGGTAAGCACGCCAATGTATATGTGGTTGGTGTCCCCTAGGAAGCAAATTCAAAGAATGGACTCAAAAACGGAATCGTGAAACTGCTTCCAGCAGTAAGAAAATACATGATTAAATATCTTGAGAGGCCATGCCCCAAGAAAAACTGGATAAAAATGGCCTACTCTTCCAAATGGTAGTAACTGAACTTCAACGTTACTGGAAAGAATGCTTTGAACTGACATGAAAACAGACTAAGTCACGTATAAGAAAAGGATGTGGCTGGGCTGACACATCCCTACACCTGTATTCAGTTGGAAGACAGGGGAGCCAGTAAGGCCTCAAAATCCTGCAGGAAGCAAATGTAACCCAAGACATTTATACTCTTCCCAAACGTTACTGAATATTGAATATTGTTCTCATGGGCTCTTCCCAAGGAAAACACTCAAGGTGAAATTCAGCCATCCCAGAGGAGAAGTCAACACAAAAGCCTGATGGAGCAAATCTCCCAGGATACCCCATGGAGGGCTCTGGCATCTGTGCTCATTGGCATTTTGCCCATTTGATACCCGGGGGGGATCATTTAAACACTCTCCTCTCCATAGACAAAATTATTTTCAGCAATAATCATGTTCCAATCAGTAATCATTTCTTGATTCATCCTGCAGCTTTACAGACAAAAGGAATAATTTCAAATTTTCAAAATACTCAGTTAAGTGAAATAGTCCACGTATGAATAAAAATTTTCATTAACCAAAATAAAATACACCTTACACTCTATTTACATGTTTTAAATTACAAAATAAAAACATAACTGATCATATAAACTGATAAAATTGAAGTGATTCCAGTTCTGTTTCCTCATTTTTCCAACCACTGTGACATCACTATTTCATACTCACTAATTAAATACAGGAATATATAGAACATTTGGGGCTGGAGACACAAAATACAACTGAAGTGAGCTCGTAGGATTTCAAACCTTTAAGGATGTACTTTCCAAATGAACCCATGCAGCTGAGTTTATGTGCCTGTGTTGGGGAACTTCTCCTACTGTACATATCAGGGATTCTCCAAATTAGCTTCCATGCAGACTATAAAGGATAAATAATACAAGTGTGCTAATTTTAAGCACACCGATAGACTTGTTTTTTAATTGAAATTCAATGACCAAAGCAATTGCAGGAAAAGATTTGGGGGAGCAGTGGGAGGAGCATTTTATCACTGCCATGTTTTAGGATTGCCAGTGCAAGGTTTTACAATAAAAAACAGAGAAGCTAATCAGTTTTATTATTGTTTTTAAATTCTCTACATCTGTCTCATCAATTTTACATTTTGCAACCTTGCAGGGATCTAAGAAAGAAGCCACAGATATAAGAATAAAGGTGGGAAATCATTAAACAGGGAAAACAATCTATATTAGATATTCAAGCTAGACAACCTAACTCAAGAAACACAAGGCAAAGTTACAATGACAAATTTCCACAGACCAAGCCCTGCCTTAATGCTAGGACCTGGGACTGAAATGCCCATTACCCGACCCCAGTCCAACACTGGAATCTCTCAGTCCTCCTGCCCAGTTTTCTGACCCTGGAACTCAACTGCTCTAGATCCACAGCTGGGAAGCACAGAAGCGAGGTGGGGGAGTACTCACCCTTGGAGGGAATGCTCTCTGGGTCAGGTACAGACAGCCACAACGGTGGAGAAAGATGTCCCATCGGCCGCTCCCAAGATCCATACAGGAGCAAGCAGCAAAATCCACAAGACCCTGGAACTGAAGCAATGGTGAATGAGAATGTCAGCGTCATGGCCCAGCAAAGAAACAACAAGACAGCACAGAAGACAGAACAAGACTGTAAATGGATGAGCCTGAAGATGCTCCACCTGTTAGAAGGCATATTTTGAATAAATCAATGCATAAAAGGAGAACTTAACTGAAGAGGTGCCTGGGCTTTAAAATGCAATCTTCTAGAAGGCTTCGGGGTCAGTGCAAGGAAAAACTACCTGTTATCCGGGGGAACTGAGAGAAGAGAATGTAAAGAAGACATGGAAAGCCTGGACAAGGAACTTAACAATACTTTATTTTAGGAAGGAAAACAAAAGCTCTTAAAGGAAAAAAAAACAAGTACAGAGAAGATGAAATCTGAATGTCATCAAATTCAAGAGAAGAAAAAAATACCAGACATCAGAGGAGTGAGAAGTAGCTACTACAGGAAGTGAAAGACTAGGGAGCAACATTCCAAGCCTGCCTAGTCTCTGGAAGACCATGTTAAGAGCGCTCCCGACTGGCCGCACATGGCAATCACCCGGGGAGCTTTAAAACCACTGCCTCTGGGCCCCACTTCCAGAGATCCTCATTTAATTGGTCTCAGGTGTGGCCTGATTGTTGGGTTTTTGATTTTTGTTTTTAAAGGACCCCAGATGATTCTAATGGGCAGCCAGAAGGTATTACTAACAGAAAAAGACATTCAAGTTTTGGTTAATTGCATTATGCAGCTGACAATGACCAGATGACAACACTTTAAAGCTGGTAAATGCCATGAACAAAATTCGGGTTTAAAAATATTGTACCTGAACTGGAAAAACTCAAATGTTCATCAATATGAGAATAGATAACCAAACTGATGTAGCCATATGTTAGCATACCACTCACTGATTAAAAAAAAGGAAGAATCGGATACAGGCACCAAGGATAAATCTCAAAAACACTATGTTATGGGGGAGACGTGGGGTCGCTGCAGGCTCGCGGTGCCCTGCGCTGGGCTTGGTGGGAAGGCCGGTTCGCGAGTCCGCGCTTTTCGTCGCTGTCATGTCGGGAGGTGGGGTCATTCGTGGCCCGGCAGGGAACAACGATTGCCGCATCTGCGTGGGAAACTTACTCCAGACATCGGAACCAAAGACACTGAGGTCGTGTTCTACAAATACGGTGCTCTCCGCGACATCGATCGATCTCGAGAATCGTCGCGGAGGGCCGCCCTTCGTCTTCGTAGAGTTCGAGGACCCGCGAGACGCGGAAGACGCGGTGTACGGTCGCGACGGCCTGATTACGGTGGGTACCGGCTCCGGGGAGAGTTTACTCGAAGCGGCCGTTAAGGGCAGAGGCAGCCTTGCGGGAGGAGGAGGGGGGCGGGAGGGCTCCACAAGGCCGCTCTGGCCCCGCCCCACGCCCCGCCCAGGCGTTCTGCAAACAGAGCGGCCGTCTCTGGGCTGCCTCCAAGCGGAAGCTAGCAGGGTTTGAAGGGTCACCTGCGTGAAGCCGGTGATGTGTGTTTGCTGATGTTTACCGACATGGCACTGGTGTCGTGGAGTTTGTACGGGAAGAAGATATGGCCCATGCAGTTCGAAAACTGGATAATGCTAAGTTTAGATCTCATGAGGGAGAAACTGCCTGTTGTGCCCAAGTCGTGAGTCCCCGAGAGACCACCAAGGGGATTCCGATGCAAACACAAAAGGGTCATGTATTTCAAGCTTGAGCTTGGACTCACACCCTTCACCGACGCAGCGGGTCAGGAATGTGAGCCCTGAGCTCAGGGTAGGCAAGGTTTTTATGCATTACAGGTTCAGGAAGAGGGGATTCTAACTTGGCATAAGTTGATTGGGGATTTTGGAAGTTAAACAATTGTTATTGGTTAAGTTCGGCTGGCCTGACCATGATGATGTACCAGGAGCGTTGCTAGGGGAACTATCTGGGGTACGGGTTTACAGGCCCCGGTGGCCATTTGTCCGTGTTCTCCAGACACGTACATCTCGTACGCCTGGGAGCATCGGGCACAGGTGGCCGGCCTTGAGATAAGACCTTCTTCTAATATCAGTTCCTGTGGTTAGGAAACTTTTCAAGGTTTCTTTCAGAGCCAGGCCCGGCTCAGGCCTCAGATGGAGATTAGGCACAAAAAACAGAGTCAGTCCTGTTCTGTCCTTCATTTAAGTTCACACAGTCAGATTTGTTAAAATGGCTTCTCTTATGCTAACTCTAGGGTCTCACACTGCCTACATCCGGGTTAAAGTTGATGGGCCCAGAAGGCCAAGTTATGGAGGGTCTCGATCTCGAAGCCATAGTCGTAGCAGAGACCGTAGCAGAGGCAACGGCAGGCATTGCAGACACTCCCCAAGGAGAAGCAGAGGCCACGCTGTTCCCCGTCAGAGTGGATCTTGCTCTCGTACATAAGGTGATTGGTGACACTTTTTGTAGAACCCATGTTGTATACAGTTTTCCTTTACTCAGTACACTCTTTTCACTTTTTAATTCAAGCTGTTTTGTTCAGAATGAGCTAAAGTATTGAATTGCATTCTTGTGTAATATGCCCTTGCTCCTAACATCTACATTCCCCTCATGTCGGATAAATTGTATTTTAAGTGATGTCATAGACAGGATTGTTTAAATGTAGTTAACTCCGTGCTCCTCAGACTGTGATACTGTGTAAATGTCTATTCTGCTCTGGTTTGTGTGAACTGGGATGTTGGAGTGCTTGCGGTTATCTTACCTGGGGAAGTTCTTATGTTTATCTTGCTTTTCATGTGTCTTTCTGTAGACATATCTGAAGGGATGGATTAAGAATGCTTTGGATTAAGGACTGTGGAGCACATTTCAATCATTTTCGGATTGCCAAAAGGAGGATTGAGGAGGATCAGATCCATAACAAGGTCTGACTCCAAGTGCTATTGTCACAGACGAAACTGACCTTATACTAAAGGGCAAGGGTTAAAGATGATTATATGCATCTACCGTAAAACACTCGCAAACCTCTGACGCAGTTATCTTTAGCTACGATTGCTTTGCTCTTTAAACCTTGGCAATTGTGGCAAAATTACATGGCCTGTTTTGCAGCATTTATTTTGCCCCCTTCCCCCCTTTTTTGTTTTAATAGGGACTAATGTGGGAAGAACTGGCTAACTTGTCACAATGCTTAGTTACAGCTGTTAATGTGTGACCTGCTGTTGGTGTACATGTGGGTGCAGGGTGTCTTTAATTCCAACCAGATAGAGTATAATATCAATACTGCTAAGTCTACATGTCCTCTGTGTGACTGATACAGCGTCGCTATTTCATTTTTTTAAGGCAAAATATAGAATTTCAACGTATTGGTGTAGATAATTTAGTTGGGAATACTTTTTAAGTCTCACCTTCCCCTTTAATATAATTGACTCATGTTTAAAACACTTTAATTTACAAATTAAATTGCAGATGGGAGCATTAGATTTAGTTTAGACTTAGGTGGGTTAGCAATATCAGTAAACTTTTCAGCTACATAACTTTTTCCACCCACAAAACCTGTAATATGCTGTACAGTAACAAGTATTGGCATTATCAGTTGAACTGTAAATATAAATGTTTCTTCCAATTAGTCTCTGTGATGATTAAGTTTCTAAAATTTATCTGAACACCATTCAGAAACTTGTTTTAGGGCATTTGATAGTTATTGATGTACATCTGTTAAACTGATGACAGACATTACTCATCATTCCCCAGAAACCTTTTTTGATTACAGTATCTAACATTTTGCCTCCTCTTTTTTGGTTTTGCTGGTTATAAAGGTTTGGACTGGAGAGGGCTCACTGGATTACAATCCTTGGATTCAAATCATAATGTGGATAAGATAGGATGAATTACAAGGATTCATGGAGCAGGATCAGGAGTGGATTCCTGCCCCAACCAAACCGCATTCGTGTGGATTTTTTTTTTATTCAACTTAATTGGCTATTCCAAAGATTTTTCCCCCCTATTTTTGACAATTTGAGCCTTTTAGATGCACAATGGAATTGTAATTGTGTTTTGCACTTTTGGTAAAAGGAGCAAAGCGAGGACCTGGAGATATACGCTGGAGCAATATCCTTGGAAGGATTCAGCACAAGTGGATGGTAAACATTTAAAGGGGAAAGGAGGGTTTGTTTAAAATAGTAAATCAGTAAGTCAC
Organism: Smutsia gigantea; assembly: GCA_032199065.1. Classification (NCBI taxonomy): domain Eukaryota; kingdom Metazoa; phylum Chordata; class Mammalia; order Pholidota; family Manidae; genus Smutsia; species Smutsia gigantea. The sequence goes on from JAVSCE010022137.1 coordinate 46,769, forward strand.
TTCTAAATTTAAAGAAAACAAAATTGGAGTTGAAGAATAAGTAGGTTTCCAATTGGCAATTGCCATTTTTCTTTGAAAAAAATTAACATTTTTTTAAAAACTATGCATGGTTGTCCTTTTTCCTCTTCCTATAAGATCTGAACTGGGTAACTAGTGCTAATAATTAATACTTGAAATTGGTAAGATTCTGACTCATGTTCATGTGTTAGTAAATTAAATGTTCTTGAAAGGTAATTTCTAATAAATGGTATTAGTCATTTCTTACTGTTAATTGTGAAAGCATCAAGGGGAAGATAAAAGACAAGACTAAGGCAATGATTCATGTAATAGGGTAAATGAGAGAGGGGGTGGTCTAGTCTAAAAGGTAAGCTTCCTGTACTTTGATACAAAAATGATTAAAAGTTTGTAGATGATGCTTCTTGGTGATCATCTAGACAGCATAGGCTTTTGTGCAAAATCAGGCGATGATAGTAAATTCTAACTTGGGAGATAGCCTTTGAGATTATCAGTGAAACTCATTTCAGAATTTGGAAGTATTAAATGTTAAATTCAGCAAAGATTAGAACTCAACAGGTTACTTTTTTGAAGTGTGAGTAGTACACTAGAAGATTGACTGCTTTGATTGAATCATTGATGATAAAGTGCCAGGCATTCTTTGGATTTTTGCCTTGTTAAGCCAGTCTCAACCACAGGTTGTTACGTATACTAAACATACCAAAGCAGTGACTATATCTTGTAGTCTAGTGTGTTTTTTTTTTTAATCTTTCTTGGTGCTTAATTTTCAACTTGCTTGAGCAGAGAGGGAGGGGGTTTTTACTTAAAATCCCTAATCTTGATTTCTTCATAGATAATCACAAGCAGCAAACCACTCTTTTTCTGCACCCAAAAGAAATAAGTCTTCAACATTTACCTTGGGTGCTAATCATAGTTGGAAACTGAATTTATGATGGCTATTCCGGTGACATAATTTCAAACCTAGGAAAAACTAGAATTAATCTTGGTAGTAGAAGAAATTGGCCCAAGAGATTTTTGGTTAAGGTCACCCAACCAACATACTTAAATGAGCCTTGTGAAATATCAGGAGGAAGAGAAAGGATATTACGTTTAAAACTAGGATTCCACTTTATTTAAAGGACTTGGTATAATTCATTAAGGTAACTATGCAAATTCAAAATACAATGTTCAAGATGTACTATTAAAAACAATTTTGTTGTTGATGTATAAAGTACACCACTACTTTTAAATGACTAGTCTTGGAAAGGTTAATGTGAGGTCAATTTAGCAAGCCTAAGCTTATTTGTATATATTGCATATATTACCAACAGCCAAAGTGAAAATTGCTTTCACTCAGGGTTGAGTGCATTTATTTAAGTCATGTTGAAAGATGTGCTCTACTAAAAGTTATACAGTTCCAACTCCAGATGGTAGTGAGATCGAAACTGCTACTTGTCTGGTACGTAGGCTGTTGGAAAATCAGGACTACAATACATACTTAACCAAAGTTAGAAAGACACACGTTTTGCAGTTAAGACCAAAGCTGTGAGGGAAGAAACAGATGGTTTTTCGGTTTTAAGAAATGGACCTTAAACCTCTACCTGTACTGGCTGCTTAAATAGAAGTACCTTTCGGAACTAAAAAAATTACCTTGAATTTGTCCCTTTTCTCCCTATACGTGTCCCCTTAGAGTATTGTAGGGAGCCTATAATTAGTTTATTTTCTAACCAAGGAAAAACTTAAGTCTCTAAGAAGCAAGTATTTTTCATAACATCAGATTGAATGACCCGCCTTGCTGTTCAGCCCACACCCTTCTGGAAACAAAAGGTAAGAAATCCATTTTCTGTTCCTAATTCTTTGGGATCTGAAATTTATTTTAAAAACTAAATTTTTTAAAACGAATATGAACAGGTCTCCCTTAAAATTTTTTTCCTAGTTTTATTTACAGTGCTCATATACACCCATTGTAGTGTTTCAGTTCAGTATTTCCTGAATTCCAAGTTTCTCAGTTTTGTCTTTAAAACATTGTTCATTAGGACTGGTGTTTCTTTTTTTGCATTTCTATGAAGATGAATTTCTCATGTGCCTTTTTCCTTTGTGTATGAAGTTGTAATGACATTGCAAATGAAATAAGTTGTATGTATTTACCATAAATGGTATTAAAAGGAAAGGAACTAAAAAAACAAACACAAAAAAACCCACTATGCTATGCTAAGTGAAAAAAATCAGACACGAAAGAGTATATTTGTAGGGAAAATGGAAGTTCCTATGGCCAGGATCTCCACCTGACTCTAAACTACGTGATGATGTAATTGGCCTACTGCATAGGCTAATGCTTACACACCCGTTGGCAATGAGCAATTATTGTTGGTATTATTGTATAAAGAGCTGTGACCAGTACTCTGCCCAGAGGCAGAGATGGAGACTGATCGCAGACTTCCCAGAGGCAGACATGATTCCAGCACTTGACCTGTCACTGTCAGAATAAAGCTTGGTATAAACACTTTTACACCCAATGTTCCATTGTTGTTACTTGGTCTCACCAAATCCAGAGTGAACTTGCTCTGGGGCAATGCCACTCAGGCAAGACAGTTGGCATAGTCTGCAGGATTTGCTGCAGACAAAAAACAAACAAACAGAAAACAGAATAAGCTGCCCTCACAGGAGGGATACTTCAACAGGCTGCCCCTCTGGATGGGGAGATACCCGGGTATCTTGCAGTGGTCATATGGTCCAAGGTGGCTTGCCTCCTAGAGCAGTGGGCGCCTCCCAAGGACTGGGGATAGATGGAGGTAATGCTTGAGGCAGTAGAGGAGGCCCTCTGCAAACCAGGAAATTCCTTGGAAAAACAGAGTGCCTACGTGACAGTGGGTGCAGTGAGTTGGCTATTTCTCAGTGTTAAAAAGGCTATAAATGAGAAGGACATACTCCTGTGAGAAGCATGAGAAGAGGCAGCATGAGAACATGAGCAGCAACATGCTGTGGAGGAGGCAAGGATTTTTTGAAGAATGAGATGGTGTAACAGCGAGGCACTGTGGAAGAGGTAAAGGTCATGAAGGAGAAGGATGCACTCCCATTAGAAGCACAAGAGGCAGCATGAGAACATGAGCTAAGAGGTCTTGAGGAGGATGTGAGAGAGCTGTTGAAGACTGAGGGTCTTGCCTGAGAGTTTCAGCCCCGAGCAAGTTCACTATGGATTCACTGAGACGAAGAAATGACAATGGAACATTTTTGGAATAAAAGGGTACCTTGCCAGTGGGTTTCAGCCCCAGGCAAGTTCACTATGGATTCAGTGAGATCAAGGAATGACAATGGAACGTTCTTGAGATGAAAGGGTTTCTAACCCAGCTTGTTCTCCCAGCGATAGGCTGAGCACTAGAATTACATCTGCATACAACAGTCTGCAGGTCTGTAATCCTCCTTCATCTCTGCCTCCACCCAGAGCACTGGGCAGAGTTCTTTATATACTGACTCAGTCAATAACAGCTTATTGTCTATGAGTGTGGCAGCAGTAGCCTAGAAGTAGGCCAATTATATCATCAAGTCGTTTAGGGTCAGGTGAGGATCCTGGCCATAGGAACTTCCAGTTTTGCCACACTCCACCCCTCCAGGATTCTCGCCTCAGTCTCCATGCCCTCAATTGTCCGCAATAGTCCCTGTGTGAGAAAACTGGAATATTGTAACCAGATTCCACAACAGCAACAGAGGATAACATACAGATAATAACAAAAATTATGATACAAAAACTTTGGTACAGGTAACAAAATTATAATAATACTCAAGCCTGAGGAGATTACTCTAGCTGTATTCACAACCAGTTCTACTCTGATGAGTTCATGACTTGTACTTCCCAAGGTGAGACCAGTAGTGGTACTGATAGGGAGGTCCATGCACCCCAGTGAGTAGCAGTTTTTTGCTAGGATGTGTGCCCAATCCACACCAGAAGATTATCTGAAGGGCAATGAGATACAAGTTTTAATGAGACCATCATAGGCAAATCTTATTCATCAGGGAGGACACATACAAGAGGGCAGTCCTGTGATAGGACCATGGCAGGAATGGGGTAATAAATACATAATACATATATACCATACATTTACCCCTCTCTCTGTGGGGGTTACTGAGGGGTCTATATATATAGTGCTACTGGAAGTGCATGCACTGGCCATAATGATAAAACAAAACTCCCCAGTAAAATGCTCCTGCTCCTACCTTCTGGCCACTTAGGATACTACAGTGATCTTTGGGGGTCACTCCACCATTACTCCAGGACCATACAGGAAGCCAGCTTCCAGGCATTATCCCCAAGGTGCCAGGAGCACCAGCCATCACTGGTCCATGTGTCAAAATTTCCAAGACCACATCCACACTAAGGAGTCCCCAGGGTTGAATGCAGTTGGTGCTGACAGCAAGATATTATGCTGGTGGCCAAAGTTCACCTTCAATGATTACTCCTTGATTTGTACTTGCAGTTACATAGGTCAGGCAGCAATATGTGTTAGCATGTCTATCGAGCTCAGTGCTCCCTTCTGGGGCTTCTCATTCAAATGACATAGCACTGTCCCTAATTGGACTGGCCATCCCCGTAGGCTATTGGTGTCTGTCTTCAGGCCAGAGTTTCACAAACCATGTACCCTCTAATATTCCTGCTGCAGTAGGATTATCTGGTACATGAAACTTCTATTTTATTCCTAATTGTTGCACCCATTCTTGTAGTTCATGTCCAATAAAGTGGGTGCCTTAAGCACTCTCAATTACCTGTGGTTGGCCATAGGCTGCAAAGAGATGCTCCGGGCCTCTTTTGGTCTCCATCTGGTCTGTACAATGCATAGGAAAAGCAACCAGAAGTCCAGTATCTGTGTCCACTCACGTCATGGCATATCAGTACCCTTCTGACATGGGCAGAGGCCCAGTATTGTCTATCTGCCACCTGATGAGGGGTACTGGCCCGCTTGGCTATTGTCGCATGTTTCTGTAGGACTTGGTGTAAATCCTTTTTAGAGCATACAGTGCACTCCTGCCAGGCTCTGCTGACTTCTTAAAAAGTCAAAGGAGGCCCTACCAACAGACTGCAGCCCACCTTATCTTTTGCCCCAAATACAACAAACATTGATGTAACCATTGGGCCACATCAGAGGCAGGCTTTCCTTTTAGACAACACACCTGGGCCAATTCATCTGCTTCATTGTTTCCCGGGGTTCCCAGCGGCAGATGACCTGTCACATGATATACTGTAACCGTTTTAGTCTGACCACAGGCACATAAGTCTTGCCACAGTTCTTGCCCCCAAAGGGGTTGGTGACCAACCAACCAGTTGGCATGGTACCATGTCCAAAGCCACAGATTCAAGCCCCAGTAGGCAGCCCAGCTGTCAGTGCAGACAACTACTGGGGAGTGCTCCTGGCTGATCACAAGCCACACTGCCCATAACTCTTCCCATTGACTGCTCTTCCCCCTACTATCTGCCATCCATATTGTCTCAGTCTTAGGATGGAAAGCTACAGCCATCCATTTTGGGGGCTGCCCATGGCTGGAGCCATCTGTGTACCATGCATCTTTGGGTATAGGGGCTCTTCCCTCCTGATAGGGACTCTCTGCTACTAACGGCTCTAAAGTAAAATCACTAGTATATATCACTGGCCCCAATAAGGATTGGAATTCTTCACTCAAGGGGCTAGCAAAGAGGGTGCTACACTGCTGTAGGTACGCACCCCACTTGGTGAGTGTAGGCGGCTATGCCATGCCACTCCACGGCTTTTGGATCCAGTCTCATACCTACCCTGCAATGGGATAGGTGGTTATTTATTACCTTTATCAGGGCCTTTCTGGTGTTGGGTTCTGTAGCTAGCAAGGCATGGTACAGGGCAGTCAACTGTTTCTCTGTTAAGGTGTACCATACTTCTGCTCCTTTCCAGAGTTGCAACCAGAATCCAATAGGTTGGCGAGTTTGTTCAAGCTGCTGCCAGAGGCCCCAGCCATCACCATCTTCAGTCACATGGACATCCAGTTCACAGGGCCTTGATGAGTCTATTATACTTAAGGTCTATATGGCCTTTGCTGCCTGTTTTGCAGCAGTAAAAGCAGACACAAATGTCTCATCCCACTCCCAACTGATAGTCTTTTATATGAAATGGTATAAGGGCTTCAGAATTTGTGCCAGGTGCAAGATAAACACCCAAGTAGCCTAAAAGACTGAAAACACCTGTAACGATGCCACATTGGGATAGGGAAGGCCTGGACTTTATCTATGACTGCTTCTGGGATAACCTTAGTCTTCCCCAACCAGACAACTCCCAATAATTGGACTGACAAACCAGGTCCCAGAACCTTGGTGCTGTTCACAGCCCGTCCTTTCTGCTGTACATGTTGCAGCCGTCTAGGTGCAGCACCTTCTAGATCTGAAGGAGAATCACACATTAGCATATCATCAATATAATGGTACAGCTGCACTGTTGGCGGTTTCTCCCATGCTGCCAAGCCCTGGGATACAAGTCCATGAGAGATGGTGGGGCTGTGGAGGTACCCCTCTGGAAAGACAGTGAAAGTCCATTGCCGTCCTTCCCACACGAAGGCAAATTGTTCCTGACTTTCTTGTTCTATTTCAAAGGAAAACAAGGCAGTAGCAAGATCCACCACATAATGATATGTTCCTAGTTCATGACTCGGTATCCATCAGGGATGCAATAGAGGAGATGACACATACAGAGGGGGTATGACTTTTTTCATATGCCAGGACCCGTCCTAGTTTTTGACCAGCCAAACTAGGGAATTGAAAGGACTGTGGGTGCGATTTATAATACCCGCTTTTCCAGTTCCTGGAGGGGTTCTCCAATTTCTTTATGCCCTCCAGGGAATTTGTATTGCTTGGCATTAGTCACTTGCTGATGCACGAGAAAAGCTACAGGCAGGTGCTTAGCATGTCCACTCAGAACTGCCTTTACCACACATATCCTCAGTCTGAACTCACCTGCAGTGGTCTGCAACCATAGGCCCTGGAGGACATCAATCCCCAAAATATATTTAGGGATGGGACAGATATACACAGTATACTCCTTCAGGTGTAGATGCCCTATTCCCAACAGGATTCAGGCTTGTTTCACTCTGATAGCTTTACCTCCGCATCCAACTGTAACAGCAGGGTCCCTGAAAAACACTCAGGGTTGCCATAAATAAGTGAACATTCAGCTCCTGTGTCTACCAGAGCTGGGATGTGTTGACCATTCACTGGGTATCAATGAATTGGTATTTCAACATGTGACCTCTGGTCCCCTCCAAGTCCCTCAGGGCAGGTACCTCAACCCTCCCCTCAGTCAAACCGAGTCCTCCAATCATCTTCCTGTGTGGGTTCAGGTGAGGCTGGCTCACTCTGTAGCAGGAAGTCTTGCAAACACACAGGCCAGACTTGTGGCTCTGTCTCCAGCCTCTGCTTCTTGGTCCTCAACAGCCAGAACTGCTGCTCCATTTTCAGTTGTTGCCATACTCCAGTAAGATTCTATCTGACTTCCCACCTAATTTCTCTCTGTCTGCTCCTCCCCTTATTAAGTCAACCCACATCTGGGTCCCTGTGACCTTCAAGGGGCCCTTGAAATTCTTCCTGAGTAGCAGACCATATTTCCTTCTGTGCTATCATTGCTTCAGCCTCTCCCAAGTCGGCTACCATATGGGTAACCTCAGTTATGGGTTGCCTTAAGTGAGGGACAAGAACAGCCACTAGCGACCCAAAGAGGGACATGGGAACCATCTGAAGCACCATATTTCTCATCCCTGCAATAAAGGCTCCTCATATGGGCCCTAATTCTCTGGACTATGGATGGCATTTTTCATGCCTAACTCCCATAACACCTGTTGGAGCTCAGCATATGTTTGCTATCTAGCGGGAGAGGATGGTAAATCACCCTGATTGGACCATACAGGGTAAAGCACAGCCATAAGCCAATCAAGGAGGGAGTGACTTTCTGGGGTCGGGTGTGCATTTTGGAATCACTGCATTATGGCAGGATGAACTGTCAGGGAATCCAGCTTTTCCATCTCTGATCCAGACAGAGCAATTCCATTCCCCACTACATCCCAAAGATGCAGGAGCCAAGCTGATATTGACTCTGAGGGCTTCTGCCAAAATCAGGAGCCCAAATCTACCAGCACAATCTGAGTATAGGGGCAGGGCATAGAGTGCTCCATGATCTGGGGAGGGGGATACACCTTTCCCAGAGGACCCACAGTTGCTGCATCTTTATTTTCTTTCCTGCAACTGGGTGGGCTTTCAATAGAGGAGGGGTCCATGCCTCCAGCACCACCCTTTCATACTTCCCAGGCCCCTCCTTTGTTTCCAGGGCTGATGGCACCTTCCTCTCCGCTCCCCTGAGTACCTCCTCTGCTACACCCTTTACCTTTTCTACAGTGACTCACAGCAATGCTAGCTCAGTCTTCAACAGCTCTCTTACCTTCACCTCTATACATCACAGGTGACATTATCATGCTGCCTTTTCCTGTGCTTCCCTCAGGAGTACATCCTTCTCTTCCATGGCCTTTGCCTCCTTCAGGACCTTTGTCTCCTTCAGAGCACCTTGCAGCACCACTGTCTCATTCTCCAAAGAATCTTTTACTTCCTCCACGAAACTTGCAGCTCATGTTCTTACACTGCCTCTTCTTGTGCTTTTTGCAGGGGTATGTCCTTCCCCTTCATGGCCTTTACCTCTTCCACAGTGCCTTGCAGCAACACCATTTCATTTTTCAACAAATCTTTTACTTCCTGCACAGCACCTTACAGCTTGCATTCTTGTGCTGCCTCCTCTCGTATCAATGCCATTTTATTCTGCAGCAAACCCACAGTCGTTCGCAGCTCATGTTCATGTGCTGCCATTTCTCGTGTCTCTTGCAGGAGCACATTCTTCTCATCTGTAGACTTTTTTAATACTGTGAGAAACAGCCAAACCATGGTTACCGCTGCCAATGTCCACTCTATTTCTCAAAGGACCTCCTTATTATGCTGTGGGCTCCACCTGTCTCAAGTCCTGGTACACGGTCCAGTACTCTATGAGGCAAGCCACCTCAGACCACATTCCCACTGGGGGACACTCAAATATCTCCCCATTCATAGGGGTATCCTGCTGAAGTAACCCTCCCATGAGAGTAGCCTTTTCCAGTCTTTGGTCTACAATGAACCCTGCTGGCTATGCCAGTTGTCTGGACTGAGTGTTTCAGTCCCACACAAGTTCACGATGGATTCAGTGAGACCGAGAAATGACAATGGAACATTCTTGGGGTAAGAGGGTCATACCCAGCTTTATTCTCCTGGCGACAGGTTGAGCACTAGACTCACATCTGCACCCAACCGTCTGCAGGTCCATAATCCTCCTCCATCTCTGCCTCCACCCAGAGCACTGGGAAGAGCTCTTTAGATGGTGACTCAGTCAGTTTTAGCTTATTGCCTATGGATGTGCCAGCATTAGCCTAGCAGTAGGCCCATCAGATCATCAAGTAGTTTAGGGTCAGATGAGGATCTTGGCCATAGGAGCTTCCATTTTCCCCACACTGAGATAGCATTCCTGAGAGACACTGGGGAGAAGGTAAAGGATGTAGCAGAGGAGATGCTCTGTGGAGCAGGATGGCTGCCGTCAGCTCCGGAAGTGGTGGAGGGTACATTGAAGGAGAATGAGGAGGTAGAGGTGGTGCCGGAGGCACCAAACCTCCTCTACTGAAAGCCTGCCCAGCTGTAATCAAGAAAATAAAGAGATAGCAACTGCAGGTTCCTCCAGGAGAGGTGCAGCCCCCTCTCCAGGTCATAGAGCACTCTATGTTCCCAGATACACAGGCAGAGCTGGTGGATTTGGGCTTCCAGTTTCAGCAGAAACCCTCAGAATCCATATCAGCCTGGCTCCTGTACCTTTGGGACATAGAGGTGGATAGTATCCTCCCCTCTGAATCAGAGACGGGAAAACTGGCTTCCCTGACAACTCATCCTGCCTTGCAAGAGCAAGTGCAGAATGTACACCAGACCCATGGGACCCATTGCTTCTCAAATGGCTGATGGCCACACTTCACACTGTGCAGCCCAATCCGTGTGACTTACCATCTTCCCCCACTAGATGGCAGATGCATGCCAAGCTCTAACAGGTGTTACAAAAGAGGAGCTGTTTATGGTGGGGATAGAGATATGGTGCTGCAAATGGCTCCCTCAGCCCTCTTTGGGCCCTTAGCAGCCATTCTTGCACTTCACTTAGGGCAGCCAATAAATAAGGTTACCTGTATTGTGGCAGATTTGGGGGAAGCTGAAGTGATGAAGGCACAGAAGGGAGTGCAGTCCACTACTGAGAGGAAGGGCTTAAAGGACTGCATGAAGGAAATAAGGACCCAGATATGAATTGATTTGATAGGGGCAGGAGCAGACAGCGAAATTGGATGGGAAGCTGAATAGAATTTTATTGGAGCTGTGGCAACAATTGAAGCCAGAACAGTGGTTCCAGCAGCTGAGGATCAAGAAATGGAGACAAAGCCACAAGTCTAGGCCTGTGAGACTGCAAGACTTCCTGCTAGACAGTGAGCCTTCCTCACCTGAAACCACACAGGAAGGTGATTGGGCTATGCAGTTTTACTGAGTGGAGGGTCAAGGCCCCCGTCCTGGGGAACCAGGTGGGGAACAGAGGCCACATGTTGAAATATCAATTCATTGATACCCAGTGATTGTTCAGCACATCCCAGCTCTGGTAGACACAGGAGCTGCATGTTCACTGACACTGATTTATGGCAACCCTGAGCGGTTTTCAGGGACCCTTGCTGTCATAGTTGGATGTGGAGGTAAGGCTCTCAGAGTGAAACAAGCCTGAATCCCATTGGGAATACGGCATATACACCTGAAGGATTATACTGTGTATATCTCTCCCATCCCTAAATATATTTTGGGGGTTGATGTCCTCCAGGGCCTATGGTTGCAGACCACTGCAGGTGAGTTCAGACTGAGGATATGTGTGGTAAAGGCAGTTCTGAGTGGACATGCTAAGCACCTGCCTGTAGCTTTTCTTGTGCATCAGCAGGTGACTAACGCCAAGCAATACAAATTCCCTGTAGGGCATAAAGAAATTGGAGAACCCCTCCAGTTACTGAAAAAGTGGGTATTATAAAGCCTACTCATAACCTTTTAAATCTCCTGATGTGGCTGGTAAAAAATCCAGATGGCTCCTGGCATATGACCATGGATTACAGAGAACTGAGTAAGTCATACCCCCTCTGCAGGTTGCTGTCCCCTCTATTACAGTCCTCATGAATACCCTAAGTCATGAACTAAGGACATATTATGTTGTGGATCTTGCTAATGCTTTCTTCTCCATAAACATAGCACAAGAAAGTCAGGAACAGTTTTCCTTTACATGGGAAGGATGGCAATGGACTGTCACTGTCCTTCCACACGAGTACCTCCCCAGTCCCACCATCTGTCATGGACTTGTAGCCCAGGATTTGCAGCATGGGAGAAACTGCGAATGGTGCAGCTGTACCATTATATTGATGATATGATGCTTACTTTTTATTTCCTTACCAGAAGTCCTGCATGCAACAAACATTGTGCAGCACCTAGACGGCTGCAACATGTATAGGAGAAAGGATGGACTGTGAACAGCACCAAGGTTCACACACCTGGTTTGTCGGTCAGATTCTTGGGGTTGTCTGGTCGGGTAAGACTAAAGGTCTCCCAGATGCAGTGATTATAGAAAAAGTTCAGGCTTTTCTTACCCCCACAACCGTCACACTATTGCAGGAGTTGTGGGGTCTTTTAGGCTACTGGAGAGTGTTTATCCCGCACTTGGCACAAATGATGAAGCCCTTATACCATGTGGGATGAAAGGGCGTCAGGTGGTGAGACATATGCACTTTCTTTTACTGCTACAAAATGGGCAGTCAAGGCATTCTAGGCCTTCAGTGTGATAGACCTGTCAAGACCCTGTGAGATGGATGTCCATGTGACCAAAGACAGTTATGGCTGGGCTCCCTGTAAGTAGCTTGATGGACTCACCAACTTATCAAATTCTGGTCAGAATTCCAAAAAAGAGCAGACGCCATTTGCTGCCGGCATCCCCATGAGTTGATGAGGCAGATGAATTGGCCCAGGTATGTTGGCTAGAAGGAAATCCTGACTCTGATGTGGCCCAATGGTTTCAAAAATGTTTGTTGCATGCAGGGCAAAAAGCAATGTGGGCTGTAGCTCTTCAGCAGGGCCTGGAGTTTAACCTTTGGAGAAGTCATCAGAGCCCAGCAGGAGTGCATTGTATGCTCTAAAAGGTACATAACACCAAGGGAAACAAAAGCAAAATGAACACAAAGGACTACATCAACCTAAAAATATTCTGTACAGCAAGGGACACCATCCGCAGAACAAAAAGGCATCCTACAGTACGGGAGAATATATTTGTAAATGACATATCCGACAAGGGGTTAACATCCAAAATACATAAAGAACTTATATGCCTCAGCACCCAAAAAGCAAATAACCTGATTAAAAAATGGGCAGAGGATATGAAGATACAGTTCTTCAAAGAAAAAATTAAGATGGCCAACAGACACATGAAAAGATGCTCCACATCACTAATTATCAGGAAAATATCAATTAAAACCACAATGAGGTATCACCTCACACCAGTTAGGATGGCCGGCATCGAAAAGACTAAGAACAACAAATGCTGGCTAGGATGCAGAGAACCCTCCTACACTGTTGGTGGGAATGTAAGCTGGTTCAGCCATTGTGGAAAACTATATAGAGGTTCCTCAAAAAACTCAAAATAGAAATACCATTTGACCCAGGAATCCCACTCCTAGAAATTTATCCAAAGAAAACAAGTTCTCAGATTCAAAAAGACATACACACCCCTATGTTTATCACAGCACTATTTACAATAGCCAAGATATGGAAGCAACGTAAGTGCTCATCAGTAGATGAATGGATAAAGAAGAGGTGATACATATACACAACGGAATATTATTCAGCCATAAGAAGAAAACAAATCCGGACATTTGCAACAACATGGATGGAGCTAGAGGGTATTATGCTCAGTGAAATAAGCCAGGCGGAAAAAGACAAGTATCAAATGATTTCACTCATATGTGGAGTATAAGAACAAAGAAAAAAACTGAAGGAACAAAACAGCAGCAAACTCACAGAACCCAAGAATGGACTAACAGTTACCAAAGAGAAAGGGACTAGGAAGGATCGGTGGGAAGGGAGGGATAAGGGGGAAATAGGGGCATTACAATTAGCAGACATAATGTAGGGGTGGGCACAGGGAGGGCTGTACAACTCAGAGAAGACAAGTAATGATTCTATAGCATCTCACTACGCTGATGGATGTAATGGAGTATGGTGGGGGGATATGGGGGGACTTGATGATGTGGGGAGTCTAGTAACCATAATGTTGCACATGTAATTGTAGATTAACGATACCAAAATAAAGAAAGAAGAGGTGGTACATATGCACGATGGAATACTATTCAGCCATAAGAAAGAAACAAATCCTACCATTTGCAACAACATGGATGGAGCTGGAGGATATTATGCTCAGTGAAATAAGCCAGGCGGAGAAGGACAAGTACCAAATGATTTCCCTCAGTTGTGGAGTACAACAACGAAGCAAAACTGAAGGCACAAAACAGCAGCAGACTCACAGCTCCAAGAAGGGACTAGCAGTTACCAAAGGGGAGGGGTGAAGCAGGGCGCATGGGGAGGGAGGGAGAAGGGGATTGAGGGGTATTATGATTGGCACATGGTGTGAGGGGGATCATGGGAAAGACAGTGTAGCACAGAGAAGGCAAATAGTGACTCTGTGGTATCTTACTACACTGACAGTGACTGCAATGGGGTATGGAGGGGCTCGATAATATGGATGAATGTAGTAACCACGCTGTTTTTTATGTGAACCCTTCATAAGAGTGTATACCAATAACACGTCAATAAAAATAAAAAATAAAAAAAACAAAAGGGAATTACACCAAGTCTCACAGCAACCTGGGATGATAACTAAGGGGCTGATACTCCTCAAGTGATAGGTAGACTATATTGGCCTCTGCCCATGTCAGGAGGGCACCGGTATGCCATGACTTGAGTGGACACAGATACTGGACTTCTGGTTGCTTCTCCTACACACTGTGCAGACAGAAGATGACCAAAAGAAGCCTGGAGCATCTCTTTGCATCCTATGGCTGACCACAGGGAATTGAGAGTGATCAATGCACCGTGTTACTGGACATGCCCTACAAGATGTGTGCAACAATTAGAGATCAAATGGAAGTTTCATGTACCATATAATCCCACTTCAGCAGGCATGATAGAGAGATACAATGGTCTGTTGAAATCTGGCCTGAAGTCAGACACATGGACTAGCAATGTGTGGTCCTCCTGGCACCTTGGGGACAAGGCCTGGAGGCTGGCCTCCCGTATGTTCCTGGAGTAATGGCAGAGTGGCCCTCATGGATCACAGCAGTGTACCCTACGTGGCTGGAAGGTAAGAGCATCTGATGGGACAGTTCTGTGTTATCATTATAGCCAGTGCATACATCTCCAGTAGCCCTCTATACATAGACCCCAGTAGCCCCTCCCCAGGGAGAGCGGGAAAGGTATGGCATACGAGACCTGGATGGGATCCCCTTCCTGCCACAGTCCTATCACAGGCCCACTCTCTTGCCTGCATCCTACCTGATGGACAAGATTTGCCTATGTTGGTGTCATTAAAACATGTGCCTTATTGCCCTTAAGGTTAATCTCCTCCAATGTCTTTGTGGATTGGGCACACACCCTAGCAAATCTGCTGCTTGCTGGGTGTGCTAAGAGCTGCCTATCAGTTTCACTACTGGCTTCCCCCGGAAAATGTGAATCGTGAACCAGAACTGGTTTAAGTACAGCTGGAATGACCACTTGGTGGCAATCGATCTCCTCAGGCTTGAGGACAGGTATTACTATTTTTGTTGTTGTTGTTACAAGGTTCCAGCTTTCTCGCACAGGGACCATTGTGGAAGACGGAGGGTGCATAGATTGTGAGGCAAGAATCCTGGAAGGGTGGGTTGTAGGGAAAATGGAAGTTCCCATGGCCATCATCCTCATTTGACCCTAATCTACTTTCCCACTGTGCACGTGCAGTTACGTAATTGGTTCTGTGTAGGCTCATGCTTACACACATGTTGGCAATGAGCCATGACTGCCTGTGTTGCTATATAAAGAGCTCCGCCCAGTGCTCTGCCCAGCTCCTGGAGGCAGAGACAGAGATGGATTGCAGACTTGCTAGATGCAGATGTGATTCTGGCACTCAACTTGCCACTGTGAAAATAAAGCTTGGTATTAACCCTTTTACCCCCAACATCCCATTGTCATTATTCAGTCTCACTGAATCCACAGTGAGCTTGCCCAGAGGTTAAATTACCCTCCAGCAAGACACCGTTCTTTTGGGATTTTATGGACACTACATTATGTATACATGATTGATTAAATCATTGGCCATCAGTGACTGAACTCAGTCTCAGCCCTTCTCCCCACCCCAGAGGTCAAGTACGTGTGGCTGAAAGTTCTGACCTTCTAATTAGTGGTTAGTTCCCCTGGCAATCAGCCCCCATCATTAGGCACTTTCCAAAAGTCACCTCATTAACATGAATTCAGCTGTGATTGTAAGGGATTGTTTTGAAGAACAAGACACTCCTTTTGCCTCTATGGCTCTCAAGCTATTTCAAAAACCAAGGACAAAAGACCAAATATAATAGCAAAAGATGCTCCAATTGCTCTTGTGCTTAGGAAATTCTAAGAATTTTAGGAGCTCTGTTACAGAAACAGGAATAAGAAACATATTTCTGAGAAAAGGGAACCCTCCTACACTGCTGGTGGGAATGCAAATTAGTTCAACCATTGTGGAAAGCAGTATGGAGGTTCCTCAAAAAACTCAAAATAGAAACACCATTTGACCCAGGAATCCCACTCCTAGGAATTTACCCTAAGAATGCAGCAGCCCAATTTGAAAAAGACAGAAGCACCCCTAGGTTTATCACACCACTATTTACAATAGCCAAGAAATGGAAGCAACCTAAGTGTCCATCAGTAGAAGAATGGATAAAGAAGAGTGGTACATATACACAATGGAATATTATACAGCCATAAGAAGAAAACAAATCCTACCATTTGCAACAAGGATGGAGCTAGAGGGTATTATGCTCAGTGAAATAAGCCAAGCCGAAAAAGACAAGTATCAAATGATTTCACTCATATGTAGAGTATAAGAACAAACAAAAAAACTGAAGGAACAAAACAGCCCCAGAGTCACAGAACCCAAGAACGGGTTACCAAAGGGAAAGGGACTGGGGAAGATGGGTGGGAAAGGAAGGATAAGGGGGAAAAAGGGGCATTACGATTAGCAGTTGTAATGTTGGCGGGCACGGGGAGGGCTGTACAACTCAGAGAAGACAAGTAGTGACTCTATAGCATCTCACTATGCTGATGGACAGTGACTGTAGTGGAGTTGGTGGGGGGGACCTGATGAAGGGGGTAGTTTAATAAACGTAATATTGCACATGTAATGGTAGATTAATGATACCAAAACAAAAGGCAGAAAAAAAAAGAAACATATTTCAGTTAAAATATCATAGGTTCCTTCGGCCTTCTGCTGAAATCTACTGGGAATAGAATACACTCTATACATTACTAATCTATTGCCCTAGAACATTGTGTTAATTAGAACAGGTTTGCCGCTACTACAGCAAACAAACCCCAAAATATGTAAGGCTTGAAAATGCGACAACCTAAAATCAAAATGGAGTTAGTATGGCCAAGAGAAACAACTAAAATGGAGCTGGGAAGCCATTAAGGAAATGCATTCTGCACACATTGGTAGTTTCCATTTCTCAGGAGAATGGTAGAGATAGCTTGTTGCCAAACCACATTCCTGAAACCACCATGTATTATGGACTAATGTGGACTCTTACCCGGCTTAGCTCTAGAACAAGTCAGAAACTGAATAACATACAAACTTCCCTGACAGCTCCAATCATAACATGTTCAAAACAATTTATGTGAATGAATATGGTTCTTGCTAATTACCTTTAAAAAACTAAACTTTGTCAGCATTCAGAGTGTAGATTGGGTTCCTCTCTAGACTGTGTCTCCCAGATAGCAATCCCTAAGACCCGCAAATAAACACAACTAATTATTTTACAACTTTACCTTTCTTTTGGTTGGCAGGCTCATACACAGAAGTGTCTTTTTCTGCTACGAACAGTACTGAGCAGCTGAACAGCCTTCTTCCATGCAGTCATTCAGGTATCCAGGCTGTGGGAGGAAACTGAGGCCAAGTAGCAAGACAAGTAGCAGAGTGGGAACTGGAACACAGACAGTCTAGTGTTTGGCCTACCACCAGTTTCACAGCTGAGCCCAAACACCAAGCTGCCAAGGTGTATTCTAGTCTCTTAATTTGTATATATCTTGACCCTGCATCATGAGGAGCATCTTTATCAAATCAAGCACAGTGCTGGGTATGTTAGCCTGGGGGGTAGAATATTTAAAATGAGTATAAGATTGAATAAATGAGTGAGTGAATGACACCTCCTGTAACGTGACTTCAGTTCTTTCCTTCTCGTTTTACATTTACTTAAAACTGTCTTTTATTATAAGCTACGTCAAATCCTCTAAGGTAGTTGGTAAGTTATGATATGAAATAAATCAAAGAGTTGAAAATGAGGGGCCCCAGTGAAAACAAAACAGATAGAACACTGACCTGTGTGACTAAGCCACTGGCGTGTGACACCAGAAGGACTATTTTCCTTAGGAGAAGTATCTCCCAGGTCATCCTGTGGCTCTGTTTTTTCCCTTCTTCATTCCTTCTTGCTTTAAGTGTCTCGGCTGTAGCTTTTTGCACTCTGTGCTCCCAACAACCATCTGATCCAATCCAATATTCATGTATTAGTTTCCTGTGGCTGCTGTAACAAATTACCACAAACATGGCGGCTGAAACAACAGAAGCTCACTGTCTCCCGGTTTTGGAGGCTCCAGAGGAGAATTCATTCCACGGCTGCCAACAGCCCTTGGCCTTGAGCTGTCTCTCTCCAATCCCCCAGGCCAGCATCTTAAAGTCTCCTTTGCTCCATCTTCATATCACCGTTTCCTCTCTGTCCAACTTTCTTCTGCATCTCTCTTATAATGATACATGTGTCTACACTTGGAGCCCACTTGGATAATCTCCCCATCTCAAAATCCTTAATCACATCTCAAAGACACTCCCCTCCCACTTTTTTTTCCCCCACATGAGGAAACATTCACAGGTTTCAAGGACATTTTTATGGGCACATTGATTCATTCAATATTCACTACTCAAGCATTTACTGAATATTTTGTATGAGTCCTCATTCAGTTTTGTGGATATGCAAAAATTTATAAAACAGTGTCCTAGACTTCTGATTTTAATACAGTAAAGTTGGCATTTTCTCCCTTTGTCCAGAAATTAACTGTATCAGTCAAGAAAACATATGCCACACTAGTTAACGTTAACAGAGAGAATGTAAAAAAGGACTTTGGTTAAACAGGGACTAGAGCACTGGAAAAGCAAAAAATGGGACAGTCACACAGGTATGTGCTACTCCAGGAAGCAACAAAAAAAAATATCCTAAAAGCTTGGAGAGGCCCTCTTGGAGGTGAAATTCGGACCTCTGAGGAGAGGTGGTGTCCAGCCGCTGTAACTGTCCCAAGAGCTCAGAAGAGGGCCCCTCAGAACTGGGGCTCAGACCTCCCCAGAGAAGAGATGCTGCCTCAGTGGGGGTGAGGACATCAAGGTGCTGTGGGGAGGCTGGAGCTGGAACTCCCAAAACAAGCAGGAGATGGAAGCCAACAGTTGCTGTCAGGGTGCGGTGTCCTTTGATCACGTGATTCTGATAAGACCCAGCAGGTGCCCAGGACAGGTCCCAACTCCTGCCCTCCAGTCTCCCTCTAGTGCCACCTACTGGCATAAACTGGCAGGACACCAACTCGCAGGAGAAGTGCTGCAGAACTCCAGTTCCAAAGTGGCCAAAACACAATATAGAAGGTAGGCTAGGAGCTAAAAGACAGTAACAATCAACACAATCCACCCTTTTCACTGCTCAGCATCCATATCCGCCCCTCTACCTATATTTGAACTTCCATATTATAACAAAACAACTTTAGGCTTCTGCCTAACAAAATAGATGCAACTATCCTTCAAACAAAACATTCTCACCCTTCCTCCAAAAAAGGATACGTAAAGTCCCTGTGCCATCTCTAAATGACGGTAATTTCTTCTAGATTCAACCACAGTTCTACCTCAATATTCTGTAATCTATAGACTATGTTGTAATATTAACCATCAATAACTATTCTTAAATAAATTAGAAGGGGCATTCGAAGACATATATTATATGTATATATATGTATGTACGTGAATGGGGTGTGTGTTATGGCTAGATTTTTGTCTCCCCAGAAGGTGGTGGTGGTGGTCCTTGGCTAGCAGACGCATCACTGTGACCTCTGCCTCTGCCAGAGCGTGGGCTCAGCTACGTGTGTCCGCGTCCTCACACATTTCCCTCATCCTATAAGAACACCAGTCAGATTAGGTTAGGCCTACCCAAATGACCTCATCTTAATTTGATCACATCTGCAAAACCCTATTTCTAAGTGAGGTCATATTCTGAGGTATTGGGGATAGGACACCAATATATCTTTCTGGGGAACACAATTCAAACCCTAATGCTCCCAGAAAGCCCCACAACACATTGGGCCTCACTGTTAGTCATTGCCAGTACAAGGCACAGCATTCACCCGTAAGGAAATAAACCCCTTGTTCCAAACTGGGCCCCCCAGAAGTATTGTTGAAGATAGCAAGCCCCAACATTTCTATGGGCTTTGTCTCCCACCTGGCTTGCTTGGGCCTTACTAAGGATTCTACAGTCCTTACTATGACTGGTTCATCTAGTCCAATCAGAGTAACATCAACAGTGCAGCGATGTTCTGTGAGATAGTACAATGATTAAAATCTCTGAAGACTAGATTATGAGAGAACAAGAGGATTGATGTAGCCCGGAGGCAAGACTGTGAAGGTATACTGTGGGACTAACAGGTGATATTAAATCACTTTTAGTAACACTTGCACGTTGTTATAGAGAAAATATAACTTGCCAGCCCAATAATGCTGTACCAGGGGGACCAGAGGCTTTGCTAATTTACCCCAAAGAGATATCTCACCTGGTACAGCAGCTGCAATTGAGTAATTAGTTACGTTTACAACAAATGACAGAAATTCTCTAAAAGCCATTCTGCCTTTTGTACAAGCCAAACAGGTGAGTTAAATGGAGGCGTGCAGTCAGTATCATTCCTGTAGTTTCCGCGAGTGTACGACACCATTTTTGGTTTACTACCCAGAGAAGAAGGGAAAGTTCTGGAATCCTTCCCTGTGGTCCTTCATACCATGATGGTCTTTATTCAATAGAGCAAAGGTGAGGATTATGCCACTGGCCAAGTATCCATTCAAGACCTAGAGAAATAGCCACAGGAGAGGTCTGTGGTCCTACTTGGCTCACTGTGATTTAGACTTTAGCCAAAATTCTATTTATCATCTGACCACCATAAGCCCGTACAGACTTTTTTAGTTCCCAGAAATTAATGCCATTCAAAGCCATTGTCTAGAAATCTCCAAAGAGTCTGAGAATGTCCCTTTCCCCAAAACACGGCTATTCTAGTAAATGGCTGCATGGCCCTTTAAGGAAAGCTTTGGAGAAGAGTTATATTGTATGTTTACGGGATTTTGCAAGATCCTATCTCAAGGGGCCCATGGCCTCAATTCCATTAAGGGGCTCAGAATCTGTGAACTTAGGTCCGGAAACTGGGTGGGAGAATGTGACCATTATCATAGGGACTAAGTCAGGTTTCTGCTCACCTGACCTGTTGTGTTTCTGCTCTATAGATTAAGAAATAGTTTAATAGGCTGCCCATTTATTTTAGTCCTAGAGACTCCATGGTAAATTAGCCACCCTCAAAAACCATGCAAGTCAAACCATTCTGATTGCCATTCCCCAGTGTCCGTTATGTTTCTGGTGACTGAATGCTGCCAGCTGGTCTTTCCTGCTCCAGGACTCCAGCTTTCCTACTGAAATATGGGAGCCCATCTCAGGGGTGGGTCGCCCGACTACTCCTGCCCCATGGGAAACAGCCAGCACAGGGATTGTTGAAGACACTGGTACTTCCCTCACTACTGTATTTCTGATGCCCTCATTTTGGGTGCGTCCTCTGGGACTTCCCAGGGGATGCAGTGAGGAGGTGATGTGCAGGCCACATGTGACAAATCCCCCTCACATTGCTCCCGTCCTGTGCTTTTGGATTCCTTCTTCTCCACAATTCCAGGGAAGTGCTAGCACCTCAACTTCACCGAATGGAGACCATCATTGAGTCCAAGGTTTAGTCAATCAACCAAGCGAACTGCTAACCCTTCTCCCAGCTGCATAAGCTAACAAACTGTGGTGGACTGCAAAATAAAATGGCCACAAATCTCTCCCTTCTCTGTATGTACACCCCTTTGCAATGTGACTTTACTGTGACTCCCACTAAGAGATGGGATCTATTTCTCCACCCCCTCAAATCCCGGTTGGTACTGCAATGTGCTGTGACCAACAGAATACAGCGGGCTTGATTTTGTGGGTGTTCTGAGGCCAGGTCCCCAAAAGCCTTTCAGCTTCCTCTCTTCCTCTCTCCCTGCCCTGAGCCTGCCAGGGAAAGATTTGGCTGACCTTATGGAGGACAAGAGGCTCTGTGCAGAGACAGTCCCAACTGATGGCCAACACCCCCAGGCCAACTATCTTTTCTTAAATTAATTTTTTATTTATATTTACATATATATGTCTTTTTAATTGAGGTATATACAATAAAGTGCACAAACCTGGGTGTACAGGTTGATGAATTTTGGCATGTGTATACACACTCATATAACCATCAAGCCCAGATCAAGATATCAAACAACCCCTTCGCTATGATCCCCACGAGTCCATGCTCTGTGTTTATGAGTCTATTTCTGTTATAGACCAACTATTTGGGGTCATTCATTTATCCAGCCCCAGCCAAGCCACCAGATGACCGCCACCTCATGAATGACCCCAGACGAGACCAGCAGAACTGCCCAACTGATCGGAGCCAAATAGCTAGCCCACACCATCATGAGCAAATAAAATGGTTGTTGCTTTATGCCACTAAGTTATACAGCAGTAGGTAACTGAGGCATACGTCCCATTCAGAGTCTCTGGTAGTGACCTCATATCAGTGATTCCTGTACTGTAACAAAAAGGGTATCTCTGACAAAACTAGGGGAACTAGAACCCAAACTACAAAATGTGCGAAGGGGGTGCCCATAGCAATGGAGATGAGGAGTCAGGGCAGGTGTTTGTGAGCAAGAGTAAAGCCATCTTGACAAATCCACTATGATGACCACTGACTCACCTTACCCCTTCCCCACATCCTGTATGTACTGCAAACAGGGAGCATTCCTCAGATAAGATCTTAGGATAAGGTTAAAATGTCAGCTCCTACTTTGACTAAACACACAGATGGTCCCCTGCACATAGACTCTTTCTCCTTCCATATATTAGTCTCCTAAACACAAAGCCATGCAGAGATTTACACACCCGCAGCCAGCGAGGACAAGCTTCTGTAGATAAGTTCCCTCAATAAACCTCTCTGTGTGCAGGCTGGACGTGGCAGCTTCTTTCTTTGGTCTCGCAGCCCCCTTGGCCTTCGGGGCTCAATGGGCTGATGCCGCTCCCAAGTGGAACAGGGAGAGAAGGGGACACAGGACGCCTGCAGCTCGGATCTCAGGCAGAGCCAACAAAACGCAGGCCCAAAGGTGAGAGGCCTGTCACTGTGACAGAAAAGCCTCAGGTGTGACCAAGGTGGAGAGTGCTGAGGCCAGGTGAAGGCACGGTCACGGGCAGAGCAAAGTCAGGGCATGGGAAGGACCATCTGCATGGACGTGGAACACGTCAAGAATTATGGCCGGAGTGGTGTTTAGAGAGAAGGGCAGTCAGTCAGGTGCTAAGCTCTTCAAGGAATGAGAAGGAATGCCCAGGGGTCAGGAGATGTCTGCCACAGCAGTGTTGTTGAATACCACATGACTGAGGGAAGAGGGAACAGTACATGCTAGAAGTGGGGCAAGGAGGTCACCTAAGCCCACCTCCTGGCCCCGCGGCAGGAGGAATAAGGGAGAGAAAACAGCCACCACTTGAGCTGGGGTGGCGGCAGCCATGTCCTCAGGGAGAGCCGGCTTCCCAGAAGAGCTACAAGGTGAAGGAACTGCTCACAGAAGACAAAAACAGGACAAACCCTGCGGCCCTTCCCAAGCCTGAGCTCCAGGGCGCTTCTTGGAGGGTTTCAGTGGTTAGCGGGTGGGAGACAGGATGAGAGAAGGGGAAGCAGGGCCAGATGGGGATTAGATTTAGGGAGGGGGCTGACTAGGGACCCTGAACAGGGATCAAGTGTGCTGGCGTCTGCAGCAGAGTAGTGGTGGGGCTGGGTGGCTGGCAAGGCTGTCAGGGAGAAAATTAGGGCACAGAGAAGTGTATATAAACACAATGCAGCAGCAGTCCTGTGTAGCAGGGTGGGGAGTCTTGCCAGGTGTATGCAGTCATCTGGGCCACCCACCCTTCAAGTTTGGCCAAGGACATGGGGAAGATGGGCTTTTCCAGAACTCTGACCCCTGCCAACACTTTTGCAAGAATAGTCAAGAAATGATGAAAAGTTCAGTGAAGCAGAAGAAAGCACAAAACCAGATCCCGATATAGATTTGATTTCATATATGACGATGGTGGAATTCCGACTCAGTGAGAAAAGAACGGCACTTTAGTAAGTGCTGCAGACCCCACTGGCTATCCCTCCAGGAGGAAAGTGAGGCATACTCTCACCACAGCCAACTAAAACACAAATTTCACACGATGTAAAAGCATGAATGTAAACAATACTCAGAGTATACAAACATCTATCCCAAAAGACCTTTTAAACCAGCCCAGAAAGCCAGAAGCTATAAGAGAAAAAGTAGACACATTTAATTATGTAAAATTGTAAATTGTGACAAAAAATCTTTTAACCAAAGTCAAAAGGGAATTAATAGAATAGGAAACCATTTGAAATCCATGTGAGAATTGAAGTCTTGCGAGAGAGACAATTTAATATCTACATTATCCAAAGAGCTCCTACAAACCGGTAAGTAAAAGACAATCCACTGGGAAAAAGGAAAAGGATATAAATACATAATTCACAGAAGAACAAATCTAAGTGTCTAGTAAGCACATGAAAATATGCTTAGTCTCACTAATTTAAATTAAATTTATGTGTGTGAGTACACACACACACACACACACACATGCACACATAAAATATATACCATATGCCATATTCAAGGATTGGAAAACAAACTTTCTGGGCATAAACTTCCTGTTATAAGATTAATAAATTCTAGGGATGTACAAGATGGTGCTTACAGCTAATAATACTGTATTACATATTTGAAAGTTGCTAAGAGAGTAGATCTTAAATGTTCTCACCACAAAAAAAATGATTATGTGATCAGATGGAGGTGTTGGCTAATCTCTGGTGGTAATCATTTTGCAATATGTAAGTGCATCAGGTCAACATGTTGTGCACCTTGTGTGTCAATTATATCTCAGTAAAGCTGGGAGGAAAGAAATTACTTTAGGTTCCCACCATCCTACATATTCTCTTCCTAACAGCTGCATCCTTAAAAAGAAAATAAAGACTTGGAAGATTCAGTGTTGAATCATGCATTGATCTATAGATTCAATGCAATCAAATGAAAATCCTTATAGGGTTTTTTTTGATAGAACATGACAGGTTGATTCTAAAATACATATGGAGATGAAAAGGCCAATAATAGCTTCCTAAAGAGGAATAATATGGAAATACTGCCCTAGTAAATATTAAGACTTTTTATAAAAGTACAGTGATTAGGAAAGGGTGATATTTGTGCAGGGATAGACAGCCTGAGGAAAAGACTGGAAACTAATGTCAACACAAACACTTGGCTTGTGATTTATGTGGCACTGAAGAGCAAGGGAAAGGAGCCTTTTCAATAAGCCGCTTGAGTGTTCACATGGGGAAAAAACAAAACTTGACCCTCATCTCATACCATAAACAAATAAACCCCAGGTAGGTTGTCATCCTAAATCTGGAAGGCAAATAGATTTGTATGTTTACAGATGGCAACTACACATCCTGGTGAGCATTTAGTAATGTATATAATTAAGTCACTATCTTGTACAACTGAAGCCAATATAACATTGTATGCCAACTATATCTCAATAAAAATAAATAAATTTCTAAAAATAAATAAATGTAGAGGGCAGAACCATAAAGATTATAAAAGATGATAGAGGGTGACAGAAAATATGGAGAATGAACTCCTCAGGGTAGTGAAAGATTTCTTTTCATGACACAAGAACACCAACCTTCGTTAAAATTAATAAATGATTCCATTGGTAAGACATTCTAAAACAGGCAAAACTACACCATAGTGTTTAGGGAAGTGTTAGTTTGCGAACTGACCCTTGTACACAGAAAGCAAGGGAAGACTGAAGAAAGAGGCAGGCCACTCCAGATTGGTAGGTGGCAGGTTTAATAAGAAAGGGACTTACTTTTGAGGCTTGTCTTGGGTGGTCACAGGATGAGTAGATCTCCACACCCACCTGCAAGAATCGTAAAAGCTTATATAGAAGGCTTAATTCAGTTCAGTCGTGTACACCATCCAGATGGTCTCAGCAACACCTACTCTCTCAAGGCTGTGTCCTTGGAACAGCTCCAGCTGTGGGAACAGTAGGCAGAGTGAACATTGCAAGGGCAGGGGAGGGGTGAGGAACCTCCAACTGCCCAAGTCCAGCTTGAGGGTCAACCAGGAGTCACATGCTCTTGATTACCTCCCCCAACAGGAAGCATACCCACGCTGAAGATGACCATGGAGAGCAAGGGAATGATCGCCACAGAAGGCAGGGTGGTGGCAGTCTGTGGACGGCAGGAGGGGGCTGAGGCCTTCAGAGTCCAACAGTGTTTTATTTCTTGAGATAGATGAGGCTATGTGGGAGTTGGCTCTACAATAATGCATTAACTTGCACATTTATGTTTTATTGACATTTATGGGTAGTTTCAGAAATGGCTAGTTCCAAAAACTCCCAACAAGATTATTAGGAGATACCTAGTCATCTTTTCTCATTACCCTGCAGGCTCCCGACCCCAAGAAGGCCCCCAGCAAGGCCAGGCTTTCTGCTGCCGGCTGAGTCCCATGAGCAGGAAGAAACTGTCCTTCTCTGGAATCTCCGCAGTAGTCCTGGGTTTGGCTCTCCTTGGACTGACTGGGACCGCATGCCCTCCCTGACCAGCTGCTTTGGCCAGTGGTCTGGAAAAGGACTGCCCTAATGTACCTGCCTTTGGAGATGCGGAAGGGAGAGTCAGCCTCATTTGAACCATATTATCCATATGGGAGAAAAAATGAATTTTCCTCTAAGGAGAAAGTGGGTGCCATCACCAAGAGGAAAGGGAAAAGATGCTTGGGCAGAAGAATTGGAATC
Organism: Smutsia gigantea; assembly: GCA_032199065.1. NCBI lineage: Eukaryota > Metazoa > Chordata > Mammalia > Pholidota > Manidae > Smutsia > Smutsia gigantea. Next base: position 73,337 of record JAVSCE010022137.1, read on the forward strand.
TATGGGCTGGAAGTCCCAGTGGGCTCAAAGGAGAGGTGTGGCGGAGGAAGGTGGCAGGGGAAGACGGCCATCAGAAAGTGGGACATCTGAATTATAATTTCAGAGGTGGATTAGATGTGGATGGTGACAGGGTCCTGGGTGTGGCCTTGACATCGGGTGGCAGGGCTGTCAGGGTGCTGGAGGCTCTACAGCATGTGCCCAAGTCTTCCTTAACAAGGGCGGAGCCCTAATAAAACACAGTCCACACGGATCAGTCTCAGAAAGGTGTATGACCCAAGAAATACAACCCAATAGCCTAAAGTAATTAACAAGCAATTTCATCCTTTAGTCACACCTCTCAAAGGATTTCAAAGGGATTCAGATTGACAATTCACAGCCATGCTAATTAAAACCCTCTTTCTTCTCCTCTCTCTTTCCTCCTGCCCTGAAGCTATTCTACGCTGGTCATTTCAAACTCCTTCTCCCACCAAAAATAAATGATGCTTCTCCTCCACACCCAGTCTGACTTAGCCATTGCCACTTTTCCCACACGGAAGAATCTGTTTCTTTCTAGGAAGGAAAGAGAGATGGAGGAGAAATTGAGCTGGCAGTTAGAGGACTCTTTTTGGTGGGCCGGGAGAAAGGGGACATCTGTGCCCAGACTCTCGCTATTTTTGTCCTAGCACAAGACAGGGACCTAGGGGTTACATAAGAACAGCCACCGGGAGGAACAGCGGATGGTACAGCAAAATCATCAGGGGTTTTTACATATGGGGCCCCCAACTCCATCCCTTCGCCTCCATTAGAAAACCTAGACTTCCCGAAGAAGCGGGAACATTCAAGGCAGAAGCTCAAGCAGGAGCCACTTCTCTTCTCGGTAACACACCTAGTGGTTTTATAGATTTGCTTTAACAACAAAATTAAGTGTTTTATATTGATCTATAAATTGGGAATTAACATGGCAGGTAAAAGCATTCTGAGGCTATTAATGACCTTGGTAAATTCTGAACCTTCCACTTCAAATCTAATAAATTTTAATGCAAACTTCAACAATAATGAAGTACTATCTCTCACCCATTAAGTAGAAAAAAGTAAATGATGAAACCCAAAGTTAGTGAAGTTATTGGGGAAAAAGTGTATTCATCCATTTGTAATACAATCCTCTTTTAGGACAGAGGTGATTTGGCAATACTCCTCAAATTCTGCATAATACTTACTCACAAAACATTCAAAAGATGAAGAAATTCACGCTTACCTTCCATCTCCTCATCAGTCACCCTCCAGGGCTGGGCACAGATTGATTGACCTTCCTTTTCTCCAAGTGGTTTTTTTTTTTTACTGTGGAAAAATACACATAATATAAAATTAGCCATCTTAACCACTTTTAAGTGCACCCTTTAATGATACTAAGTATATTCACATTATTGGGCGACCATCGTCACCAGCCACCTCTAGCCCTCTTTTCATCTTCCTGAGCTTGAACTCTGTGCCCATTAAACCCTAACTGCCCATCCCCACTTCCCCCAGCCCCTGGCAACCACGGTTCTACTTCATGCCTCTGGGAATTTGACTACTCTAGGTCCCTACATCAGTGGAATCACACATACAGTGTTTGTCTTTTTGTGATGGACTTGTGTCACGTAGCATAATGTCCTCAAGGTTCACCTGTGTTGTAACATATGTCAAAATTCCCATCCTTTTGAGGACTGAATAATATTCTGTATGTACAGACCACATTTGCTTGCCCACTCATGTGCTGATGGACACTTGGGTTGCTTCCTCCTTTTGGCTGTTATGAATAATGCTGCTATGAACCTGGGTGTTCAAATATCTCTTTAAGACCCTGCTTTCAATTCTTTTGGGTATAAACCCAGAGGTGGAATTGCTGGATCATATGGTGTATTGTCTCATCTTTTTTGCAAGGGATGGTCAGGGTGGCCTGGCTTCTGGATTTGAGGGTATTAGGAGCTTGGAGGGCATTGGCTGTGTGGCCTTGGGCAGGTCACTTTCCCTCTCTGAGAGCAGAGCCTTGTTTCCAAACACAGACTCTTGTTAACCATACACATCCCCAGGCCTCTTTTCCTGGGGGGATTCTAATTCAGGGCCCAGCCTGGGACCCAGGACCTTGGAAGTTTTCTAAAAGAGGCTCAGGTGATTTTTATCATCAGACAGGTTTAGGAATCACAAGAACTGAGGATTTCCAAAGGCCCCTGGCAGCTCTGATCTTCTACCTCCTCAGGGGCTAAGAGGCTAATCCAGAGTCAGACTGAATAGGTTCAGTTCCACCAGGTTGCCAGGTACGAGAACCACCTCATTTTCTTCACCCCACAAAGGAGGGTAATGGCACCTACCAAAGGACTATTGCATGAAGTAAATGGAAATGAAAGAAAAGAAGGCTTTAGCACATACTTAGTACTCAAAAAAAAATCCTCCAATACCTTTGTGCTCTTCCTAGTCCTCTCCCGCCTGCCGCTGCCCTCCTCCAGAGGATGGGTTCCTGTCGCCGCCTGGTGGTAAAGCTAAGTCAATGCACTCACACTGCCAGTTCCCACTCTGTGCCATCTCCCACCCTACCCAGTCCCATCCCAAAAGGTCCACCCATTCAGAAGCCTCAAGCCCCTTGATGAAGGCAAAACCCAACTTGGGAGGGTTAAAAATCCGTTATACAGCCTCGTCCCAATGACGGTGAGTCCTTCGCGCACCTCTGCCTTCCTGGGTGGTCCCAGTAAGGATAGAGCTGAGTGACAGCTCTGTGCTAGGGACCTTACAGACATCGTGTCATTTGGCACTCGCAACCTCTGTGTAAGGTAGAGGGACTTAGGCATTTTCCACAGGCGAGGAAATTAAGGCTTAGAGAAGTGACTGGTACAAAGTCACACAGCTTGCAATGATAGAGCCAAGTCTCAAACCAGGGTGAATTTCAACCCAAGGCTATTTCCACCAAGCCACAAGGCCACTGAACTAGTGGTTCCCCACCCCGGCTGGACTTTGAATTCACCTGGGGAGCCTTAAAGACTACTAATGCCTGGGTCCTGCCCAGAGATTCTGGTTAATTGGTCTGGGGTGCGGCTTCAGCCCTGGGGTTTCTTAAAGCACTGGTAAGTACTCCAGTGGGCAGCCAGGGTGACCACCACTGCTCTAAACTCACCCACTCAGTTTTCTGTGCCCTGCGGCTCTGCTCTCCGATCTGGGGATAATGCAAACTTCTGATAAGCTATCTGCGCTGAGGTGTTCCTCTTCCCTGGGGCTCCCAGATGCACAGGAGGGCCAGAGGACCTCGTGACAGCCCCCAGCCTGGAACAGGAGACCTGGTTCTGCTCCACGGAGATGAGCCGAGGGTGCTGCTGGGCCCACCAGCACCTGCTCTGGAGTGAGGCCTGCAGAGGCGGGACCCCCGGTTCTGCTGCATTCTGGCTGTGTGGCCTTGGGCAAGAGATCGCACCTCTCTGTGAAGTTGCCTCATATGTAAAACATGTATGAAAGTAGCTTCTATTGCATAAAATGTTGTGAGTATTAAACGAGCTAATACAGAAAAAGCACACAGAACATTGCCCAGAACCCAGCAAGCTCTCAATAAATGTTACCACTACTGGTATAGCCAGTATTATTATTATTCTGACTCTGACAATAGCTCCCTATGTGGACTACTTGCCAACTGATCAGGAGAGGAGAACCCCTTTTTCTTTTCAGAACCACCATTCTCCCATAGGGCAGGGCCATCCACGTAGACAGCGCCCCGAGAGGTGGGCACACGGCTGGAGATGGCCAGTCAGAGTACCTCCATCCTCTTGGACTAAACTGATTAATCAAGGGGTGAGCCAGTGACCCCAGTGCAGCCGGTCTGGCCCTGGCTGGGGAAACTGATGTGGTCAGGGAGCTATCAGAGGTGCCTTTTCCACCTACACAGAGGAAAGCAGAGAGTGTGAGAAAGAGACCTGAGGTCACCCTTTGAGCCTCCAGATACAGCCATGTCTGAGGTGAGAATGCGCCTGCTGGCTGGGGCCAATCAGCTCCCTTTTGAGCTTATGTTAGTTTGCACTGGACTTCTGTCACCTGCCACCTGTCGCCATCAACAGGGTCCTGCCTGGCTTTAGGAGTTGGGTTCATAGTCCCTGCTCACCCCTGGAGCCTCTGGGGATTCAGCTGAGACGATGTCCAGGGAGTGGCTTCTTACATGGGGGCTGGATCCTGAAACAACTCACAAATCACATTAATTGCCCATAAATCAAATTTACATAGGACAAAATTGCTCTTGACAATCCCTCATAGAGTGAAGAGGACTAGAGAAACCTAATAATCAGGCAAAGCATGGTCCTGGACCTATAAAAGCCACCATTGGGACAATTATCAAAATTTGAATGGGGTCTTTGGCCAAGGGTATTCCAGAGCTCATTGTACTATTCCTGCAATGTATGTGCAAGTTTGAAATTGTTTTGAAATAAAAAGTTAAAAAGAAAGCTAGTAAATTGCCTGTCAAGTGGTGTACTCATAGCACCTTCCCACACCACACTGGAGATACACAAATGGATGCTGAACAAGGGCCAGGGAACGTGCTCCCTCAGCGGTGGAAGGCATCCATCTCTCTTTCCCTGAGCACCTGGTGGGGAGACAGGCATTTAAGAGCCAAGCTGTGCCAGAAATCTGTTTCTGGAAATACTAGAAATACTAGACTCACATTTTGTGGGATCAAGACAGAATAAGAGAAAGACGGGATCTCCCCTCCAAGGTCATAGTACCTGAGATAGTTCTGTCTCTCTCTCCACATTTGGTCATTCACCACAGGCTCTGGGCCAAGCCCTGGAGAGACAGCAGTGATCGGGGTGGAGAAAGTCCCTGGGGTTGCCATCCACAGCTCATGTGGCCTGGCTCCATTACTGAGAGAGGTGTGGAGAACTACTCAAGGATGAAGTAGATCCATCTTTTCTTGAAGATCTCCTGGAGACCTGACTAGGTTTCAGAAGCCCCCGGATGATGTGCTAGAATGCGGATTTGTGGGCCCCTCCCCAGAGCCTCTGATGGTCCGTGGTGAGGTCTGAGAATGTGCATCTGTTAATGTTCCCAGGTGACACTCCTGCTGCTGGTCTGGGGAGCCCACTTTGAGAACCACTGCTTCACTGGGAAGAGCAATTTGAAGAGTGAGAGTTCCAGCCCCACAAAAGACCCTGACTGCCCAAGGATCTCTGAAAACTACTGCTGCCGAGCCCCACTAAACACAAAATAACTCAGGATTTCTGGAAGGTAAGAACAACCATCGGCATTTTTCAGAGTCCCCTGAGTGATTCTCATGCACGGCCATGGTTGGGCACCACAGCCCCAAACTAACCCAAACCCAGACTGCACTTCAGTTCACTTGGCTGTGTCTTCAGCTTGGCCCAGAGTCTAAGGATATCTGCCTCTCCAGCTGCAGCTCTTGAGGCAGCCCTGTGCTGGGCCGTCTGCTAACTTTGTTACCAATCTGCCCACAGCCCTGCAGGATGTCTACCATCATCCCATTTTATGGATGGGAAAACTGAGGGCTATGACTACCCAGGAAGAGAGCAGCAGAGCAGGGATTCAAACCTAATGCTGATTAACTTCTCCCTTCTCCCCCATCCTGCTCTGCCTCAGTGTTTCCCAGGAGTGCATGGCATTTGGGGAAGGACCAGAGTGACTTCCCCACATTATAAGATATCTAGTGCCTCCAGCTCCTGCCTCCAAACACCATGAGCAACCCTCCCCTTCCCCTCGGTCATCGTGACAACTGGTTCCAAATGCTCTGCCTGAGAGCCTCTGCCTCAAACACCGATCCGAGCACCAGGCATAGCCTGAACCCTTAATTGTCCATTTCTAAGTCTTTCAGACCCCTGCAGCGACCCCTAACCCTGCCATTGCACTCTTCCTGTTTCTGACTTGAAATCCAACTCCGCTATAATCTTCAGCCCCAAACTTCACCCCAACCTGACACTAACCATAATCAATTTCCTGAACTGCTTGTTAAACCTAATACTGATGTCACAGTCTTCCTAAAACCTGACTTTTGTTTTCTGTTTTGTTTTGTTTTTGTTTGCAATAAACATTAAGTTCTTGTGTAAAAAAAAAAAACTGACTTCCAGACCCAGTTCTTCAGATGTTGTCATTGACCCGAATCTTCAGCATATCTATATTTACACCTGAACTATACAGCCTCACCTTAACTCTCTCCCCTTATTTTTTATTTATTTTCCACAGCCTTTCTGAATGTACAGCTCTCATCAGCTCACATCCTGTTCACTAACCTTCAAAGGCTCCTTAGCAACACCAATGATCACTAGCATTAAATATCTTCTTCAGGATGAACCAAACATAACTTTCTAATTGTAGCCATTAGCATTAAGTTTGACCTGATGTGAGAATATGTGATAGAAAGAACAGGTGACGGAAGATCCCTATGTCACAGTGACTTGAGATGGGTTTGTCTTCTTTTTTCTCTCTCTCCCCTCAAACGAAGGCTTCTAGCTAGTTGTTCCATAGCCACAACTTAAACTCCTAAGGTTACCTCATGGTCCAAGATGGCTGCTAGAGCTCCAGCCATGAGGTCCTCTTGCCAGCCAGTAGGAAGGGAAAAATGACCAAGAAAGGTACACCCTTCCTGTAATGGACACTTCCCAGAAGTGGAACCCAAACCTCCACTTATACCCCAATGGCCAAAATTTGGCCACATGGCTGCAAGGAAAGCTGGAAAATATCTTTTTCTGGATGTCCATAATGCTCAGCTACAAATCAGGGGTTTTATTATTAAGTGAGAGAAGACATATTGGAGCACAAGATGGTTCCAAACCACTATCCCTACTTCCCTATCCATAAGAAGGACCTCAGTTTCAAATCTCATATCATCAGCTTGTAACATTCTATGAAGATTTTGGCTCCTGGCTCACTGACTCTCCAGAATGTTCTTGTCCTAATTCTTGATGTAAACCTTGAATTTCCATAGCCAGGTAAACCTTGCCAATGCTCAGCCTCTCAGTTCCTTGGCCTCCTTTCCTGTGACCGTATCCACTTTTCCTCTGCCACTGGATTTTATCATCACTACGCCATCACTGAGCCCCCAGATATCCATTCCATTCCACCCGCTTTCTGAGTCAGCTCACTCCCTCTCACTCCCCGGCTCCCACGGCCTATCAACCTCACCAGAAACCACACCCACTGATTGATCTGTCACTTCTTCCCTGTCCCTTCAGCTTACAATTATTTAAAATAAAAGAACTTAAAAAAATAACACAGAAAGAACAACCTTCTTCCTGAATCGACTCCCTCTATACCTACCACCCCTGTTCCTGCTCCCCTGACCCTCTTCAGGCCCTCTCCTCTGGTTCTCTCTTAAACCCACCACCCCACTTCTCCAAAACTGCCCTTGTTGTACGCCACCAACGGCCTCCATGGCCAGCGACCAGTTTCCCTGCTTACACATTTGCCATGCCATCAGGCACCGTACACGTTGGCCTGACCAGGACAGCCCTTGTTTGTGTCTGTTGCTCTGATGTGATTGTGAATGGTGCCCCTTTCACTCATAAGTGTCTGGGCTTGGACAATAAATCACACGGTCACCCTTTCATGCAGCATCTACGCAGTTGCTCGCTCCCTCCCCAACCCTCCGGGAGTTCCTTCTCTCTCCCTGTTGCTCCATCTCAGGTTCCTTTGCTGGTCCCTCCTCATCTCCAGGGAACCTCCTAATATTGTGGTACAAACCCTCCCACCTGGCTCAGTCCTAAGTCCCATCCTCAGCAGTAACTTCACTCATTCCCTCAGCCATTGCAGCCAGGTGTTCGGCTCTAACTAGGATTAAGGGGCTGATGACTCCTAACTTTATATCTCTAGCCCAGACCTTACGTCCAGCTGCCCTGGTGACATCACACATGGATGTCTAATTGGCACTTTAAACAGGACATGTCCCACACTCCTGATCTCCCTGACTCTCCACAGTTCTCCTCATCCCAGTTAATGGAATCTCTGTCCCTCCAGTCGCTCAGACCAAAGCCTGGTGTCACTCTGATCCCTCGTGCCCCAAGCCCAATGCACCAGGGTAGCCTGTCACGTCCACCACCTTCTGACTAGCCACTGGCTGAAGGACTGCAATAGCCTCCACACTGGCCTCCTTGCCTTCCTAGTCCTCCTAAATCTGCTCCCCACACAAAAGCTAGAGTGCTCTTGTTAAAGCCTGCTCAAACCTTCCCATGGTCCCCAGTTCTCACAGAGCAGAACTCCCTCGCTCCCCTGCTCCCATCTCCCCACTAGCACCTCCATAACCTTACCTACTACTCTACTCTCACTCACTGTGTTCCAGCCTTGCTAGTCCCAAATGTGGCTGACATGCTCCTACCTCAGGGCCTTTGCACTTGCTGTTCCCTCTGCCCGGAAAGCTCTTACCCCAGATATTGATGCAGCTCACCCCTCACCTCTTTGGATCTTTACTCTGTTTTAACTTACAGACCTCTCTCCAAATACTGTTACACTTTTTCCTCCTTTCCTGCTATTTTTTGCATGGTACCAAACACCCTGCATGAGAGTTTAGAATGTCAACGATAAAAGGGCAGGGACGTCCATTTTGCTCACTGCCATCTGTTGAGTGCCTAGAATGGTGCCTGGCACACAGTAAGGCCTCAGTGAATAGTTTGAATGAGCCCTCATTCTGTACCTAACAGCCTGGCTGCCCCCTCCCTATCCCTCTGGCTTCGGACCTCATCCATGTCTCACACTGGTCCAGCGCTTTCTTTAATGGGTCTCCTGCACCTGTGTACTGTGGCTGAGTGAGCAGGCGTGAATCCCGTCTCCTGTCCCTGTGCAGCATGACGGCTCCAGAAGGCAGCAAGCAGCCTGTGCCTAGAGGTGTGTAATAACGGGTTTAAGAGGATTCCTGACTCTGCGGGAGGCCACACGTCATGACCTGCGGGGCCTTCCAGCTCAGACTCATACTGATTCTGTGAAAAGCGAGGATGTCCCCAACAGCATCTTTTGTCACATTGTCCTTTCTAGAGGACACATCAGTGCCCTTGTTTCATTCTCTGTGCCCGCACCCAACCAACCCTCATCTCCCAGGCTGTGAGTTCCATGAGGGTAAACACGGCTCGGATCCCATCGTCCGCTCGGCCAGCCACCCAGGTCACCAGCAGACAGCTGAGGAGCCTCTTGGTGAGCTGCGGTGGTGCAGTCCCAGGGCCCTGGGCTCGGACAGCTGGCCCGGATCACTGCCCGCCTGTGAGCCCCTCTCTCCTGATTTACCCTTTCTGAGCCTCCGCTGCCTTATCTGAGGAGCAGGGGTAAGACTAGGGCTCTGACGCTAGAAGTCTGGGGTTCCCTGGGAGGAACTTCCTTTTGGAGCAGTCTGCCAGAGGCCATGTGACACCCACAGAACCGCCAAGAATGAAAGAGGCCCCAGACAACCTCAACAAAATAAAGAGGACTGAAACTGGCCAAGCTCCTTGACGTCTGTGAGCCACAGCCACGCAGGTGTGCTGTGAATGGCATTGAAAACACTGAGCACCGTGCCTGGCACACGGTAGGAGTCCTTATTTACCAGCATCATAGTCGTTGGTAGTAGCAAATCTCTGTCTTCTGAAAATGGATTTAATTTTACGAAACAGCTAAAATTCATGTGGAGTTGAATCTGGTGACTAATGCCAGTGATCTGGATTTTTAGAACAAAACAAGGTGTAATTACTGAGCTCTGAGCCTGTTCTTCCTTAGAGAAAAGCCTGTTGTACTGTGTCAGATCAGCAGGTACTAGATCTCTGTTCCCTATCTGAATCGTTTGCCTAAAGCAACCCTCATTTTAACCAAAATCTTCATGCCGGATCCTAAATCTACCCTGACCCAAATCTGATTGTCTATACTTCCTCTAAGTTCCCCACACATTTTCGCCAATCTAGCCTCACCAAAACCCTGAATTTTCTTTTTATTGTTTTCTGAGTTCCACTTTGCTACTTTCTGTTCCTATCCTGATCTGGATGTGTACTAATTCTCAGAGGATTAAAACAAACACAATTGCATTCAAAGCATGCAACATTTGAATACATTCTCCTCAAAAGTAATGACAGTAAAGTGCCAAACTTCTAAATTAAAATTATCTTTCACATTTCCCAAAGTGATTTATTTTAGTATTTTCAAAATCATGTATTAAAACGTATAGGCAACTACAGTTTTATATTAATAAACAGTAAAAATGTAATAGCATTCAAATGGTTTTAGAAATTTTAATTCCATCTTACTAAATATTTTAGAAAAACAAGACTGTTCCCTAAATGGCATACGGTGTCCCACTAGTTGCCAATATGAAGAACTGCTATCATGCTTCACACGTGGCCAGACCTACATATATATAAATTTAACTATTATACAAATGGTTTATGGTATTATAAAATGTCCCTCAGCTGCCATGTGCAGCTGTTATGAATACTGTGCTAATTCATGGGAACCTTCAGAACATGAAAAGAAGAAAATAGACACTTGGTTATGCATTTATCACATTCATGCAACCTGAGAAGCAAGATCTGAGAAATGAATTTATCTTTTCTTTCATGTAAGAGCTTCTGCTGTTCACATCTGCCCCTCCCTCTAAACCAGTGTCTAACACTCCAGCTCACCCCACACCTCTTCTGCAGTCTGGGGCAGGACCTTTGATTGTGAGAATGGTGAGCAAGAGATCCAGAGAAGTATTTCCCTGCACCCTGAGCTGTCTTAGCATATAGCCATCTAGGTTTCCAGCCTGCCGGTCAGC
>JAVSCE010022138.1:0-132662 GCA_032199065.1 Smutsia gigantea
TTAGTGTATAGTATAATGCATTAATGTATTCCATAGTTTACAATACTAACTGGCTCAAGAGAATGAGTGTTTTTTAAATGGCATAAGAAAGTACAAGACTATCAGTACTTTTTTTAAGTGCATGTACTATAAGGATTAAAAATGCAATTTTAGATTTGGAAAAACAAACTCAAATAAAAGATATATATTGCACAGTGTTGGCATGAGTGTGGTGAAATTAGGACTCTTGGTGGGAGTACAACTCTGAACAGCAAACTGATAAGATCATATTAAATTCCATATATTCCATAATGTAAGAACTTCAGCTTTACTAATTTTGTCTAGAGCTATATTCCAGCCAGTGTACAGAATTAATATATGAGAATTTTTTCTTGCTGTATTCTGAACAGCTTAATTTTAAAATCAGTATTAAAGTTATTATTACCTTAGCCATTATTTTAACATTAAAAATTCATAGAACCATAAATATTAATATGCCTGTGCATATGTTTTTTTATATAGAGATAACAATATGTATAGCTAGAGAAGTCTGATATTCTCATGTAAGTGAACACTAGAAGTTTAAAGAGTTAAGGGGCCCTTTGTTCACTTTGATTGAAAACAGGACATTTTTATTTAACATATTCTTGATTTGTTTTGCTGTCATTTTTTGCCGTAAGTTTTGCTTATTTATATTTAAAAATGCTAAAAACAAAAATATGCCAAAATTATCAACCAAATGAAAAGACATTTGGTGTTTAATCCATTTGTAATAACCTCAGAACCCTCCATTCTAGTCCTCCATAAGAGATCTTGCTCTATTTAAACAAAGCTTTTTCTTTCTCCAGTTTATTATTAATTTCTTGACAGTTACTGTACATAAGGCTATTTATGTTGCATACCAACACAACTAGTTGGAAAAGATAAATTTTATCCACTTTTAAATATCTATAAAGCAAATAACTTATCTAACTGAATAGTTTCTGCTGAGTTAAAATAATAACAACAATAATAAATGGCACGGTCTTCTCCCAGAGTTGTAGAATATACTTGAAGATGAGCAGGACAATATTTTGCAAAATACTGGCACATCATATGAAGATTATTAGCTGAGAAGGACATAACTCTTTTTCAAAGATAATCTCACAGGTAATTATTTCTCAGAGATAAAAGTTTCCCTTATTTTAGTAGTCATTTCTTAGAATCATAGAACATTAATAATATAGGTAATTAGTTACCCCTGAACTTACACATGAAGACACTGGTGTCCAGGGAAGTAAAGTGACTTGCCTACATCTCCACAATGAGGAAGTTACAGAGGCAAAGCCAGCATCAATCTCTGACTCTATACCAACCACCTTTATCATGCTACAGATCAGAGGAAAACACAAGAAAAAAATTCTCCTGGTGCTCCAAACTCCAATAGCTTTTCTAGGTTAATGGAACACTCTACTGGACTACCATTTACACACTAGTTCCTAAATACAAAGAGAATCCTATTAGTGGATTAGTGTCCTGGCATACTGTCCACACATAAGATTAAGGAATAGAGATTCAGTACTTTCAGATTACTTGATTCTGACAAAAGTTTAGACTTATTAAAATAAACTTTAGTTTTATTCACTTGGCACTTCTGTAATCTTCAAAGAAAACATCATTTGCTATAATAAAAGTAAACATATTTTTCTTTATTATTTTATTAATTTTTTTATTACATGAAAATTAATATTATTCTTACCCCTGAAAACACCAAATAATTTCTAGGCTGTTGTGGGTGGATATGTCTAGAGAACAGAGTCTGTAAGAAGTTATTTTATTGAATCTTAACTCTCCATATGAACTTGAAATAAAGCCAATAGTTTTCTTTTACAAAACTCTTATTTTCATTACAGCTTGAAGATGTCATTTTATTAAAATTGTTTTCTTATATTAATTTGATATCTACATTTATGTTATTATTTAAAAGCAGACAATAAAGCAAGGTAGGTACTGCTGAAAGGGCAAAAATTAAAGGGTTTCTTAATATTTTTTCTTTCCAATAAATACACAAAATTTTTTTCAACATGTTTTTCTTAAACTAAAAAATGTCAATAGTGTCTTGCCAATGGGTTTCAGCCCCGGGCAAGTTCGCTATGGATTCAATGTGACCAAAGAAATTCACAGCAAAACTGTTCTTGGGGTGAAAAAATTATACCCAACTTTATTCCCAGGTGGCAGGTCAGTCACTAAAATCCCATTCACTCAGAGCGAGTCTGTATGCAGCAAGTTGGTCTCTGCCTCTGGGCCTCTCTGTCTGCACAGCCATCCTCTGGGCCTCTCTGCACAGTCATCCTGCACAGCTGTCCTCTGGGCCTCTGTCCTCGGTGCTGCCACCATTCTAGCCTCTGCTCTGCTCTCCTGCAGCTTTGCAGCCATACCACCATGTTGCGCAAAGAGCACTGGGTGGAGCTCTTTATATAGAGTCAAGAGCCATGTGTTGCCCACAGGTGTACAGTGAGCTAATCAACCAGGGCCAGGTGAGAATCCTGGCCACAGGAACTCTCATTTTATCCACAACAGTAGCATCAAGTAAAACAAAATAATCAGACTACAGAAGTGTTAAGGTCTATAATTCCTGAGAAAAAGCTGGTGGAAGTGTTCAGTCTGCTGTATGTTTCTTTCCTGTATGCAATATGGAAGAATTTATAGCCAAACTATTCTTTTCAGGCCATATCACACATGGAGAGAAAATACCTTGGCAATTTAGTATCCAGAACTACAAAGGGGACACACTGAAACTTCATTAAAATCCTGTATGGCATAGATTTAATGTATTTCAGAGTGAATATGGCAGTGAATATGGAACAAGTCATCTATCTCACAACCATTTTCATTCAAAGCATGTTCATTACAAAACATATCTACTCTGTAATGTCTGAAAGCAAAGAACCAAATAGTAATGCATGTGTGTGTATATTCCACACATGAACATTTCTGAGGATGTGCCTGGATTTCTTCAGTGCCCACATCAGCGCCACCCCCACATCAGTGCTATCCAAAACGAACTTATCTCTTTGTTTCTATATCAGTTTTGGTCTTTGCTGTCAGAAACTACAGGTGTTTATCACAAAATTACAGTTTCCCTTATTCTGGAATGATTCGGGCTGGAATAACAGCACAAATGTGATTTGGGTCCACTTCAATTAGTTGTCCTCTGTAATTTTCACCCTGACAAGATATGTGGTATACTATTGAGAAAATGTTTAAAGATTTCCTTTTCTTTCTCTTCCACCAAATCCTAAATCACTATATGGAAATCTAGCATTTAATGGAAATCTTCTTAATTAGTGTAGATTTTTGGAAAACAAGAATTTAATTTGTAAATAAATGAAACTGATTTATACAACAGTCATTTTAACTTTGGACTAAATGTTTGATAGTTAACTCGGAAATATATCCATATTATAAAAAACTTCACTGTAGTATTGTCAATTTTTATTTTTCTCTCCTTCAGTAGTATTTCTGTTTTAAATGAGTGTGATGAAAAACACCCTTGACTGTAAATGGAACATTCCAGTTGAAGTGATGTGAACTTATTTTATTTAAAAAATATGATTTCCCACAATTTGAGGTAACTCTCAAATTATTTTTTTTATGTGTAAGTTGTAGAAAGACACTTATGAATGTATAGCTGAAAAAAAGTCTAAAGAATTTTATTTTAAAAGTGTGCTTTTTTTTGAATACTTATGACAGCACTTCTTTGAGTATAATTAAAGGTTCATTGGCAGTCTTATAAGAAGATGGTTAGAAACTGGGATCAGTATTATAAAAAGGGTCTACAGGAAATGCAAATGATAGAGAAACATATTAAATGGCATGATAAAAATCAACTGCCAAGTTTAGAGTGAAGGATATTTTACAGGGCAAATGATCAATTTTGTCAACAATTTTAAAAAGTTTAGGTCTTAAGGATAACCATGTACAATCTAGGGATTTTACTTGGATTCTGATTTGCACAAATATCTTTATAAAAATACATTTAATGGGACAGTCAAGAAAGATTAAACATAAAATAAGTATGAGATGATACTAAATAATTATTTAATTTTTGCTGAATGAGATAATGTCATGGTAGTAATGTTTGTTTTTTAAATTCTTACTGGTTAGAGACACATACTTAACCATGTACAGTTCAAGTGATAAATTGTCTGGAATATAATATAAAATGTTTCTTTAAAATATTCCACAAAAAAAATTGCCAGAGCAATTGGGTGGATGAGACAGAAATGGCATAATATTGATGAATTTTTAAGCTGAGTGTTTTATACGTGGATATTTATGCTTATACTGCCAGAGTTGAAAGAGATAGGGGAAGCAAGCCATTTTATTGTTCAAAGCAAGTCACAGGACCTTGTTCATATTTAACAGGTGAGGATATCAATTCCACTTCCTAATGGAAACAGCTTAAAAGTCACATTGGGGTGGGGAATTAATAGACATTTTTGCAATTTGTCAGATACCTATGAAAAAAAGATGACTAAATAAACTTAATAAAGAAAGAAAATTTATAAGCCATTAAAATCTATTAAAATCAGAAACAAGACAAGGAGTCTGCTATTACAATCTCTGTTCAACATTAAGGGTCCAAGCCAGTTCATTAATAAGAAATTTTATTTTAGTGCTTACCATGTACTAGGCTCTTTTCTAAGATCTTGACATATATTAACTCATATATTCCACATCATAACCCAGGAGGTAGGTATTATTATTTTCCTCATCCTGTTTAAGAGGAAGCTGGAGCATGAGGAGGTTATATAAATTTCCTAGATGCATACAGCTAGAAAGTCGTGACACAAGTTTGAAAACAAGCCAGGCAGTTGGGTTCAGGATGTTCATTTTTAAGGCTATAATAGAAATGGAATATTTTAAAAAGAAGAAAACACACTTTTTATTGGCATTAAATATAATTATGTATGTAGAAATTTCAAGAAAATATTAAACTATTTAAGCTAATTATAGACTTTAGATTATTCAACAGATTCAAAAAAATACAGAAACCTCTGTGTTTTCCCATACCCAATAAGATAACATTAATGAAATAATAAAGATTTAATTATTTATATATTATCAATAAAGTGTGTATGAATAAATCTGTTAGATATTGGGGGGAATTTTTAAAAATAATAGTTGTGGGACCTAAAAGGAGACCTGAATAAATGGAAAGTTATACCATGTTCAAAGGTGTTTAATCTTAAAAATCATAAAGGTGTCTGGCCTGTACAAATTAAAGTATACAATCAATGAAGTGTTAATAACCTTCCCCCAAATGAATGGATTTTTATAAAACAAGACTGCTTACCCTAAAACATACATAAAAGACAATACCACCTAATAATACACAAAATTTTTAAAAAGATGAATCAAGAGGTTTGCTCTAATAGTAAGACCTGTTGTAAAGCTAATTACAGCTAAACCTGTTGTAATTAAAATAGTGTGCTATCAGCATAGAGAGAAATCAATAGCAAGATGAAGCAGACCAAAGTTTTCTAAAAACAGACTACAATACATTTATAAAAGTTTCATAGATGAAAGAAGTGGTATTGTTAATAAATAGGTGAAGAATGGACTATTGCATTCTGGGACCACTGGTTACTTATACAGAAAATAAAATTAAGCCACAAATTCATACTAAAAAAACCACAGTCACTTGTAACTAAATGTAAAAACGCTAAGTATTAATATACCCAAAATAAAGTAAAAATAAGAAGACCAATACATTTGGGGTATTGAAGTTTAAAACTTGTGTACAACAGAAGACACTGTAAAAATAATTAAAATGATGAAGTACAGATGATGAGGAAATATTTGCTGCACATGGTCCACAAAAATTAGAATTCATGAAAGAACAGCTATAAAATTATAAAAAATAGACAAGTGTCTCAATAGAAAAATCAAAAGAAGATAAGGAACATCTCAAAGGAGATACAATAAATATTATTGATAAAAATAATTTGTAAAGATCACTTAGAGACATTTCATTTTGCTTTAAAATATATAGAAAACCACAGTGAAAATAGTAATACTCATTGCTGTGTATATTTTGGTGGTATCTTGCTATATATCAATTATACCCTAATTTTTAAAAAGGCTCTATTTATAAGATAAAAGATGTTGCAACTGTATATGGTGATGGATATTAACTAGGCTTATTGTAGTGATCATTTTACAAGAAATACAAATATCTAATATTATATTATGTATGTCACCTGAAACTAATATAATGTATGTCAATTATACCTCAATATAAAAGAGACATAGGATAAATCCATTGATGTATTTTTAAACTGTTTATTTTTAAACTTTGTTAAGCATCCTAGTGTTACATTTCTTTTTAACTAACAAATAATACATGAAAGTCAAGTTCTTTTAATAATAGATTATATAAAATTACTTTCATAAAATCCACAATTATTAATGTCAGCAAAACATTTTAAACACAACAAATGCTTGTAAGCCTTGGGGAGGAACCAAAAGCAGAAAGAAACTGACCAGGTGGTTCAAGCCTTGAAAAAAGAAAGAGTAGGTGAATTTTTTCATTTATAGGAATTTTTATTTGATGATATTTTAGTTTATGTAGCATTGGGTGGCTACATCTCAGTTAGAAAGCCATAATTTTACTGGCTCTAGGATTTGGATGGTTAAGTTCAGGAATGTCAAAATAGCTGAAAATTGAGAGGGGAAATCTGAGACTGGAGGGAGCCATGTATAAACTCCAGTGAAATATTTCCCCAAATCCAGCAGTGTTAACTGCCTTCTATACCAAATCAACATTTGTCAAAGGAAAAATAGTACCCAGATGCTCTACTGAATGTCACTTAAAATATCCAGTGTAAAATGAAATCTTATTAAAACACATAAACAGGAGGATGATAGCCATAGTCAAGAAAAGTAGTATATAGAATCTAACACTGAGACAACTCCGATGTTGTAATTAGCAGAGAAGGACTTTAATACAGCTGTTGTAAAAATCATCAAGCATACAAAAATATGATTATGATGGATGAGAAACTGTAAAATATCATCTGCAAAATGAAAACTATAAAGAATGGTGTAATGGCAAGCCTAGAACTGAAAATTTCAATATCCAAATGAGACATTTACTTGATAAATTAACAACGGATTAAAGAGGGCGTGAAAAAGGGCCAGTGGAGTTGAAAATAGATGAACAGAAATTATCTAATCTTAAGAAAATAAAGGAAAAAAATTAATTATATGGACAGAATGTGACCTTTGGACGATTTCAAAGAAATGAAAACACATAAAAAAATGCAACAGGAAGTTTTTCAGGCTGAACACATGACACTATGAGGATGCTCAAGCCCACAGAAAGGTATTAAAAGCACTACTAATGGTAAACATATGTGTATATATATATATCTTTATGCTTTCTTGAACTTTTAAAAGTCAGCTACTTTAAAAATAAAAATGCTTAATATTGTATAATGTAATTTATAACATACACAGATGAATAATATATGGCAATAATAGCATGCAGAATTGGAAAGATATAAATGCAGCTATGCTGGTTGAAGGTTTTAAAATATTTTTTGTGAAGCAGTATAATGTTAACTATAAAATACTATGAGTTATTGCTAAACAGTCAATGTAGGAGTTAAATTAGAATACAAAAATATTTGATTAACCCAAAAACAGAAGAAAAGGAAAAACACAGGAACAAACAACAAATAAGACAAATAGAATACAAATGGCAAAATGGTAAACCAAAATCCAACTAACAAATAATTATATTAAATGTGAATAGAATAAACATTACAATTAAAATGCAAAAGATTGTTAGACTGGGTACAAAGCAATCCCAAAATTTATGTTATTACAAATGACAAACTTTGTATGAAAAGAAACGGTTGAGAAGAAAGGAACATAAAAGTATTTGCCATGGAATGGTAAGCATAAGAAAGCTGGAGTCACTCTGTCCATATCAGAAAAACCAAGACTAGATAAGTAAGGAAATTTCTCAGTGATAAAGGAACAATTTGTCAGGAAGACATGACCATTATAAATATATATGCCCATAATAACAGAGCTTCAAAATACAAAAGCAAAATGGACCAAATAAAGGGAGTTATAAAGAAATCCACAAACATATTTAAACAGTTACACTCCTTCCCTCATAATTTAGAGAAAATTATGCCAACAAAATCAATTTGAACCACACTATTAACCATCTTGACATAATTTTAACTCATTGAAAGAAACAAGAATCTAAATTTGTATTGCTGTAAACAAATAGTAAGATTAATGAGGAGTAGAATATTTACATAGTCTTGAAATATCTCCCTAGAAACTACTTTTTAATTGCATAGGGAAAAATAGTTAAACTATGGTTAATAATCCTAGTGGACTCCACCTTAATAAGGTGATCAATGTTAATAGCACCATATAGGGACAAACTGATACTGAGTCCTCTCTGGTATAATGGCCTAAAAAGGATACATCAGTTCCTGAATCTAATCATAAGGGGTAATCAGAAAAAAAATTTGAGATGTAAGCTTTAAAACATCAGATCTACATTCTTCAAAAATATTAAGAGGAAGGAAGCAAAGAAAATGTGGAAATATCTAAAAGGAGACTAAGGAAATATGATAATGAAGGACAATATGTAAACAAGGATTGGATTACAGACTGGGAAAAAATAGCTCAATGGGATATTGGACAATTGATAAAGTTGGAATATGACCTGTGGATTTATAATATTGACCTATGGGTTTCCCAATTTGGTTTTTCCTTTGGTTAGGTAAGACGATGCCCATGTTCCTCAGAAATACTGTTAATAATTTCATCTTCTTACTTTAAGCTCCAGGCCCCGAGCATCACCAATATTTATAATTTGGTGTCTATCATCCATGTATTTCTGTGTGCTAATGCAACAATACATATATGTGCATATACATTTTTAAATAAAAGCAGCATTATAAAATACATATTTCTTGGAAATTGTCTTTTCTCTTCATATGTTGAATATCACTCGATCAACAAAAGTGGATACAAATCTTTATTATTAATAATTGTGTAAGTATTACATAGGGTAGGTATTAATTTATTCAAACAGTCCTTTCTTAATGGCAATTCAGATTTTTTCAGACTTTTGCTACTAAAAAACAATAGTGAAATTACACTTACCAAGAGATTTTGATTCTTTAGGAGAGATTTTCCAAAGTTTAATTCGTTGGTGTGCATATTTTAAAATCGTACTAAGTTATGCTTTTTAATTTGGTAAGTAAACTTTGGCCAAAAATACATGTTACAAAGAATGAATTTTTGGCTTTTATTAATTTAACCAAACAATGATAAATCAAGACTTTGTATGTGAGTGCATCCTGAATATCCCTGGCACCAAAAATGTTTATACTATAACTAGCTGAATAATACCTAATTTTACAAAAAGGAAAAAATAAAAATTAGGTTGAAAAAAGGGAGAAATTGTTTTGGAAGAACATTTTGCCATCATCCACAAATAAACATTTTTTTTATTAACCATTTAACTTTCCAACCAATTGCAAATGATCAAAATTAAAACTATAGTGTCTTTAGATAAATGTACTCATCTGATTATTTTACCTTCTCCAATGCAAACATGATCACCTGGTTGGAATTTCAGCTAAAATCGTCTTGAAAAACTATAATATTTATGTTACAATATAAGCATTCACTTTCCTCCTTCTCCATTGGGAAATACATGGGTTGAATTGTGCCCCTCTCTCAAATTCATATGGTGAAGTCCTAACCCTCAGTACCTCAGAATGTGACCTTGGTTGGAAATAGGTAGGATTTTTGCAGATGTAATTAATACAGTTAAATCAGGTCATACTAGCATAGGATGGGCCCCTGATCCAATATAACTGTGTCCTTATGAAAAAGGGAAATATGGACTCAGATGCACAGACAAGGCGAACACCTTGTGTGGATGAAAGCAGAGATGAGGTTTGTGCTTCTACATGGCAAAGGAAGACAAACGGTGTCAATCACCAGAAGCTAGGCAAGAGGTATAGAACTAGTTTATCCTCCCAAGGAACCAACCCTTCTGACACCTTGATCTTTGACTTCTAACCTTTAGAACTGTAAAACAATCAATTTCTGTTTTCTAATCCAATTCTCTTCAGTTTATGGTACTTGGTTGTGGCAGCTCCAGCATACTAATATGGAAAGTAGGGGAGATCAAGTTGTTTTTTTATGTTTATGATTCCTAGTGTGTATTAACATTCAGTATACTAAAAAACCCTGCACTGTTGGTGGGATTGTAAATCTGTACAGCCACTGTGGAAAATAGTATAAGGGATTCTCAAAAAATTAAATATAGAATGACCGTATGATCCAGCTATTCCACTTCTGGGAACATATCCAAAGGAAACAATAACACTGACTTGAAAAGAACAGTATTTACAATAGCCAATACATGGAAACAACCTCAGTGCCCACCCATGGCCGAACAGCTAAAAAAGTTGTGATATGCACACACACACACACACATACACACACACACACAAGAGAATACTATTCAGCCATAAAAAATGAGGAAATCCTCCTATTGACAACAAGGAGGGACCTTGAAGGTATTAATGTAAATCAGTAACTCCTGGACATTTAATGTAGAACATGATGACTACAAGGAGATTATTTTCTTTTTTCTTTCCCTTCCTTTTATTATATCTATATGAGAAGATGGATGTTCGCTGAACATACTGTGGCCATTATATCACAATATATGTAAATCAAACCATCATGCTATATACCTTAAACATATACAGTATGTATATGTTAACTATTTCTCAATAAAAAATACCATTAAACTTTTCAGCCTTATTTTAGAAGCATCTGCTCTATTTTTGAACCTTACCTAGTCTTATTAATTTGGATTACAAAATCCCAGATAGCTTCACAGAAACTATAGAATTTAGAATCTTAAAATAAATCTTTTGGCCATTAACCTATAGACAGCAACCAGAAAGTTTCCTGTGATTTTTCTGTCCTACTTTGAAAAATTAAATAGTTTATTTCTTCCTAACTCAGTTACGGTTTGTGGAAGGGAGATGAAGAATCTCAATTTAAAAGAAATACTTTTCATAGGTATTTATACAGAGTTGCTTACTGTTATGTATTTTTTTGTTTCCTTGAGAACTTTTCTTCTTTTTCTGTTTTGTTGTTTGATTGTATTGTTTCTAGATTTCAGATTAATAGGATCCTATAAATGTCCTAGAATGGCTTGGTTGATGTATTATGTGATGGGAGGCATACAGTTACCCTCCACTTATTTAACCAAGGATTGTTTCATCTAAAATGCTCACATGTGAAAAGGATATATTTAGGGAAATGCTTAATAACAAACAGATTACAGACTTTTTTAGGAAACTGAGCTTTGGTGAAAACTGTTAGTGGTAATTTGTGACAACTGGGGATGAAAAATGACCATATTGATGAGAAGAGAATGAAGAAATGATTTTCTTTAATATTTTTAAAAATTTCTATAAAATTAAATATGGGATTTATTGTAATAGGAGCTTGCACTGTATGAAACTACAGAGCTTTTCTCTCTCCATTCTTTATATAAGATAACAAAATAAAAAGTTGAACATAAATGACATTTCCAAAGAATTCCTAAACTTCTTAACATTGATTTAACTCTGTTGTCTCTAACAAGGTAACAATTTTGGCTCTCTTCCCTAGATCATCTTCCAGAAGAGACTTTCATGAAAAATGTAAAAGCCAAATTATGGTAAAACTTATATGCAAAATGTAACCTGTGTGGGTTCATTTCAAAGGCAATATGTGGTTAATATATTCTCCTTAGATTATCACTGAATGAGCATTGATTTAATTTTCTGTGATCTACTAAATAAATGTAGTGTATCATACCACTTACTAGCTAATTTTTAGTTAGTAACAATGTACAGAACTGTGCTTAGATTTTAAGAGCATTGCCTCATTTTAGGAGTCTCTCATGACTGTTCTATCAGAATCACTTTTCTGTGGGAATATATCAGAGCAATATGAAACTATAAAAATCACTCTACAAGTCTATTTATAACTAAAATATCAATGTATTATAAGGTTAACAAAGAAGGTAAAAGAGAAAAACATTTTGAAAAATAAAGGAAACAGTACGGCTCAATTATTTGTAGTCAAGGTAGCCTTCCTAGAACCACGGAATACTGATTTTTTATGTTTTAACAGTAACAACAATGACAAAATTATCAAGTCGTGGGCCATGTTTATAAGCTTGCTAAGTGGTTTCCAGCTCTCAAAGACTGTGCTTAATGCAGCAAAATTTACACTGTTCTTCCTTTACGACACATGCCACTTTACATACGTGTTAGAAATCCTCTTCATATGGGATTTCTCCTCCTATAATAAAATTTGGTGGAAGAATCATCTTAATGTGCCCCACCCAGGGCAGCAATGAGGGCTGACAGAATAGAATGCTTGTTGGATGGAGAACTCTGAATAAGTCCTGAGTTTCAGGGTGATTTTTTCCTGTGTGAATCTTAAGTCCTTGTTTCGTTCACCACAACTCTTTCATTCCATATCTGATTAATAGAAATGTGGACTAAATAGTTTTGAGATACCTTCCAGTTCTAAACTGGATTTGTAAGTAGCCCTTTTTCTACACTGCTTACATTCTTTGGGAAGGCTTTCTGGACAGACTATTTCTCTCTTGCTAGCTTTCCTATTGCTTTGAATACACACATCTTTAAACAAAGAAATGGATTCTGTGTATATATTTTTCATCATTTGTAATTGTGTTTAGTCTCTCCTGTGGAGAGCTGGTACCAAAATTATAAGCTTTTATTCTCAGCCTACCATTTGCAAAACTACAAGTATGAGTAAAGCATCGTTTGCCTCGAAGAACTAATTTGTTAGTTCTTTCCTTCTTTTTTAACTTTCCTTCTTTACCTTGTTTGCAGGAGACTTTAGTATTTCAGATGGCAACTTTTCTGAGAGCAGTCTCTTTCCTTTATTACAGACTTCATTTTTGAAAGTCACTGTCCTCAGAAGGTGTTTAAATACTCAGATTGACAGAGAGAAGGAGACAATCTACAGGCTGTGTTCCCTCAGCTGGTAACGCAATGTTTCAGCGGGCATTGTGGTAGGGGGGCAGTAGCCCTCTGCCGCTGGAAGAGGCTTAGAGCTGGAAAACACCATCAAGCTTTCTTTTGACTAATGAAAAGATAAACAACCCTTTCTAGCCTGGTGCAAGCAGAAACTGTTCTGCAGAAACTGTTCCCTGACTCATTTTCATCCAAGCTTTGGTAATAAAACGTGTGTGAATTATTGGAACTGTTAACTTTCTGTTTTAAAAAAATCACATCAAATTACACAAAGGATTATAGATGTATGTTTCATCTTCTCCAGGACTTTTGACTGTCACTTGCTTTCTAGAGATAAGTGGGTCTAATTCTCTTATTGTTCTGCACAGATTGACTAAAGAGAAGCTAGAGAAATAATCCTGGATTGCCACAGAAGGAAATGGTGGATGAAGGAAGAGAGAAAAAGAAAAGAAAGAAAATGAGGAAAGAAAGAAGAGATTTTAAAACAGTAAAGAATATATGGTAAGAAAAATGCAAGGAGAATATAACCCTAGGGAAATAATTGCATTCTGGAATTCTTAGTAATGGGTAGGCATAGTTTTCAATCTTAGGGAAGTAAATGGTAATTAGAGGAAACTACTATTTTTTGGAAATCTCTTATATAACCTGTACAGATGTGTTATAGCATTCTTAGGTATATTTTTCAATCGATGATATTTGTAATCTTGCCTCTTTCATGAATGCACCTGTAGCTCCTTATCAGCAATTCCGACACTGTTAAAAATAAAGGTTTGCTATTATTTTAGGCTCACAAAGTAGATACCCATAATAAGCTTTTAGGTAATCCAGATTTGCATGATTGACTTTAAAATTACAGTTGACCCTTGAACAACTAACCCACCAACACAGTAAAAAATCCACATAAACTTTTAATTCCCCCAAATTTAACTACTAATAACTTATTGTTGACTGGAAGCCTTACTGATGATATATATGGTTGATTAATACCTATTTCATATGTTATATATAGTATATACTGTATTCTTACAATAAAGGTAGAGAAAAAAAACTGTTTATTCAAGTGGTCACAAAGGCCCCCCCAAAATTCCAGAATATTTACTGGAAAAAATCCACACATAAGGCGACCATGCAGTGACCATGCAGTTCAAACCTCTTTTATTCAAAGGTCAACTCTGCATTTAACTTTCTCCCAAAAGGCATTTTGATGGCATCGTATGGATGTCAGTTAGCCTTTTAAAAGTAAGGACAGGGTACCTTAATCTCTCTGTCCCTAGAATGTCACCCCAGTGATCTAGACTCACGAGGATTTCAAAAAGTTAACGTGTGGACATCATACAAACCCGGTCAGAGCTAAAACCCAGAATGATTTGGGATTGCTCAGTTACAAATGGTTGGGTGTGTCATAGTGCATGTCAAAAGAGATGTCATGGTTGTTAACCCTAGCCACTCCTGCTGGAGAGACTTACCAAGGCAAAGAAAAGAATGAGCAGAAACTTCACTTTGTTGTTTCAGAATTATTGTCTTCAAAAAGAACATGAACATACATTTAAAAGCAAACAAACATGGAACCAAAGAGTACTTTCAAAACACTGACATCTGTCATAGGATATGATTGAGGATTTATTCCCATGCAGGTTTTCATTCTTAAATATACTTTCAAAGTGATTATCATCTTTTCCCTTTTGTTTATTCTTCTAAAGATTCCAGCTCAGCCCTCTGCATGGTGTAGGCACACAGAGGTCCTCTAGAAGCAACCCCCTCCTGGAAACAAGCATCCTTTCTTACCGAGCCTCGTCCTTCAGCACCAGAAACCCAAGACACTACTCGGGAGGCAATTTGGTCACTTGCAGGGCTATGTTAGAAATTCTTCCATATTTGAAGTCAGAATGAGCTTTGCTATAATTTCTCCTCACAGGGCCTGTGTTGCTTGCTTGAAACCATAGAAAATAATTTTAATCCATCTTCTAAATGAAGCCCCTTCAAACATTTGAGGGCACTGGTCCTTTATTTTCATGTTAAATTCACCAAATAGATTAAATTAAGCATCTCTGTTTATTTCCTTTCATTCCCCAAATGGAAATTTTTCCAAACATCCCAGTCTCCTTACAGAAAACAGCCCATTTAGCAGGTCGGGCTCTCAGCAATAGATGGGGCCATCACATATTCAAAAAGGCCTAAAACAGCATTTGCTTTCTTATGAGCTTTTCCATGGCAGTAATTTATTTAACCCTAAAATAAAATACTTCTAATTCTTTGCCACAAGACCTACTCTTAAACAACTTTTCCCCATCCTGTATTTGTGCAGAAGTCTTGGGGACCTACCTAAATTTAGGGTTATATACTCATCTATGCATTTCTCCCAAATTTCATCTTCTTTGTTTCAGCTCTCATTTCAAGCAGTTTGTTCAGTGATGGCATATCTGCCGTTTACTTCCTACAATATATTACAGTACAAATTGCAAACCTTCCTGTGGATTAGCAGTAGGAGATCATTATCCTTGATTTCTTTGGCCCTCATGCAGATTAGCACACTGTCAGTGCCAGCAAATGTTAGGCAACATGAAAAAATATGATTTAATTATTGAAAATGTTCGGGTATATACTAAAAGTTCCTTGTACAGTGTTGTAAATGAATCCATTGATTTCTATAAACATAATCACTTTTGAGCTTTTAAGTCTTTTTTTTTCCCCTTGGTGGGGATTTTAGAAGAATTATTATTTCTCATTGTATTTTATGAATTTGTTTTGCTGGTCTGATGCCAAAAACAGAATTGGGTACTATAGAATGATGGGATGGCTCTGCTGGGTTCTGACTCATGCCCTAAATTAAGAGATGGCTCCAAATGTTTTCTCAAGGGTAAATTCTGCTTCTGCATTCAAGCTACAAATTAAGAGACAGATTATGAAAATGGTGCTAGGGCTTGAAGAACGTTTTCAAGGACAGAAGTGTAAAAAGACAAGCTGTTGCTGATAGTTCCAAAATGAGATGCACATGCTGGCCTACAGGCAATTCATCTCCTTTACAGGGAAAAAGTAGAGAGGAAAAAAAGCCTTGGGGATTCAGGCAGACCCCTGGAAAAGGTTGTAGGTTTTTTATTTTCTTCTCCCCAAAGCTCACTTGCAGCATTTTTCAAATGTCTTACAGTCCTGATTTTAGTCATGCAACTAAAGCAGCTTACCTATAGTCTTTATTTAGTTTCCTCTGCTTTTGTCTGAGAATTCAAAACCTCTCTTGTGAGAACAGAGGTTTTGCAGTTTTATATTCACTGTGTATGTGTTTAAATCCTTTCTTCAAAGCCCACCAAGGGAGACTTTGGGCACATTGTTTAAGTTCTTCCCAGAACTTCAGTTTTCTCTCTATAAAATGGGCTTTTCTGTGAGAAGAAAATAAAATGAACACATAGAGAGCATGTGAGAGTGTCTCTTCTGTTGCATGTATTTGCAAATTTTCATCCTTCTTTTCTAGGTTTAGGCATTCTTGTACCACTCTTTCCTGCTGTTTCATCTCTGAACAGATAGATGAACACAAGAGATTTGCTTAAAAGGGTTTGTTGAAAAATGTTAGCAGCTCTCATATAATATCAGAGAAGATTCAGTTAAGGTCACAATTGTGCTTTGGTCCATTTTTGTTACATGTTTTCATTTGCTTTGTGACTGTCGTTTGTTTGACTTTGTTTCTCAGTGATATGAAGAAAATTATTCTGCCTCCTTTAAAAACAGAAAAAAAATTGTCTCACCTAGAGGTCTAGTAATATTGAAATGAATTAGACACTATTTGAAAAGTTTTGAAAGAAGGAAAAGACTCTCTCCTTGGAGGGAGGAAAACAATAGGATTAATCAAAAGGATTAATAACAAGGACAGTAGCTGCACATGAAGGTGGTGGATGTGAGCCAATCATTTTTGCAACTCTCCTTGGGAAATAGAAGTGAGGGCAGCTTTCTAACACTATTTAGTGGGATAAAAAGAAGAGAGAAGATCTGACTGCCAGGGTTTTTCTACTATTGGTTTGAAGTCCAGACATGCCAGAGCTAGTGACTGCCTTTGTAGTGAGGTTTCTAAGAAAAGGTTAAAAATAAGCTAAAAGGCACATCTTTGAGTCTTGACAGATAAACTTAATTTTAAAGATAAAATTAGATGCTGATTGGTGACAAGTACAATTTGTAAAAGCTACTTAATTATAACTGTAGAAGTTCTAAGATCACTTTCCACGGTACCTCTATCCTTCTTCTAAAGTTTTTCATCATAAAAAAATGCTATTCTCCTCACTATATTTTCTGTCTATACTCCAAAATTGGGACCAGGCAGCTGTGTGTACATTCAGATCTCAACTTGTAGACCTGTCCACTCCTGGTTCACAGAAGAAAATATCTGTCCTTGACTAAGAAGCAAATAAAGTTCTTCATAGAATCTCAAGCTTTTCCTATGTCATTGCATGATTAATGAAAGACACAGAAGGACTATGGGTGTACGTGATTATGACCTTGATCATTGTTGACATTCTCCATATGAACAGACATACTGGCAGTCACCCGATTAGTAGAGTCAAGTCCATTCTGGTCTTTCTCTTCTCTTTGATGGAGCTCAGTGTCTTCCTGCTCAGGTCACCCTTTCCCAATAGAAACTTCTCAGGGCCATATTGATAAATTAATTCCCAATAACAAACAAAGCTCTGAGGTGGGGATGGGTTGCATTTTTATATCATGAAATTCTTATTAAGTCATTGTGAAACATTATCAGTTTGGGAATATTTTTAAGGCTAATGGGACTCCTTTTCACCAGTGTCACTCCGGGAAAAGCAGCTCTCCAGAAGTGTTGCACTTGGTCATACAACTTTCCCAGGCTACAGGCTGCTCATGCCAGCCCTCCAAGTGCCCCTAAGCTTCTTCAACTATACCGCCTGTTAGGGAATTTGAAAGTGCTCTTTTATAGTGAGGTCTACCCTGTAGTGAGCAGTGAGATCTACTCTGTCCTTCAGCATTTTAGTGTACTGATTTATCAGTTTAACCCAAATAAGTAGTGATTCTTAACTTTTCTGAGTCATAAGCTCTCTTTTAAGGATCAGGTAGAAATCACAGATCTTCTGTTCAGAAAAATGCACATACGCACACATTATCAGCAGGCTACCTAGAGTATACCCATGAAATTCCAAAGAAACACTGCCTCAGATATTTGAGGACATGGAGACTCCGTGTCTAAGGTAGGCAGTTCTGACAAGTTTCTCTCATGGGAAATGGAGAGCTGATATTCACCAGTTAAACAGAGTTGGTTAGTCACCATCAGCTCCTGTTTTGATTGCTGGGCATCTCTTCTGATAGGAGAATGCCTGTGCCTTTCTACTGTTATGTGTTAATTATGCTCTTATATACAAGAAACTTCTTTGGATGAACATGCCAGGAAGAAAGGCCAAGGATGAGAGAATGTGGTGGGCACCATG
The DNA here is from genome assembly GCA_032199065.1 of Smutsia gigantea. Classification (NCBI taxonomy): domain Eukaryota; kingdom Metazoa; phylum Chordata; class Mammalia; order Pholidota; family Manidae; genus Smutsia; species Smutsia gigantea. The sequence goes on from JAVSCE010022138.1 coordinate 18,518, forward strand.
GAGGATGGAAAGGAAGCCAGGGAACACATCGCTGCTCTTGGTCTACTGGGAAATTGCCCAGAAATTCTGCATGGCAGCTGTGACTCATTCTCAAAAGGAATATGCATTAAACATTGGACTTCAGATTCCCAGATGTGCTATATTGATTGCAAAAATAGTCCCAGTTCCCTGCTCCACCCACTGTCTGGAGTGATTTTGCCATGTGATTTTTCAGCTTTTCCAATCATGAAGTGGAATCTGTTTCTACACTTCTTGAATCTGGCCTGAATTTATAACTTGTTTTCACCAACTGAATATGGCAGAAGTGACAGGGTGCCAGTTTTGAGGCTAAGCCTCAGGATATCTCTCTACCTCCCTCTTTTCTTCTAACTCTCCCTCTTGTCTATCCCTGCCAATAGAGTATCCTCAGACTAGCCTGCTGGAGGATGAGACCCAGTCAGATATCCCAGACCCTTAATATGTGAGAATATCCAAGATCAGAAAAGCTACCTTGCTAACCTGCAGCTGACCACAGATAAATGAATGATCTTTATTGAATCTAGCTTATATCCCTAGAACCATCCAGACAACCTAGTGACACATGACCCAAAATAAATGTGTATGGTGGCATATGGCATACCCCTGAGGCCTACTGGTTACTTATTATGCACCATTATTACAAAATTAGATAACTCATACACCCAGGCTAATTGGATATGGATCTAAACAACAAGAGAATCTTAAAATGGATTTGTCTTTCCCATAGATCTTGATGTCAGATGTGATATGGGCAATAAGGAATATTTCCCCAAGAACTACAGTCCCAGGCTTGGCATTTTTCTGCTGAGCATTCACTCAAAATTATCAGGAACCACTTTAGGCCTTGAGAATACAGTAGGGAGTGACTAGTTCTAAAGGTGATTATCTTCTGGTGGAGGTAGGGCTTTATTTACTTCAACTGAAGCCCTGGTTTACTGAAACCAGTTGGCACACTTCACACTTTTTGGTATCCTCTACTCCCTATTAGAATTGCACTTGACTGTCATTTTTGGAATGATTCTATTGGCACTAGTTCTGCATAGGAACAAAGTCTGATGAATATAGCCTCTTCAGAATCTTTACTCCTAACCTGAAAGTGAACTCCCTCAAGAAAAGCCCTAAAAGGAAAGAAAGAGCTGCCAACTATTTGATGATGTGACCAAAGTGTGGCTATTTTTCTGGGCTATGATTTATTTAAATTTTTCGAGTCATAATCTTCTCCCAGGTTTTAAGTACTTTGGTGCTCAAATGATGAGATCAAATGTTATTGATCCCAAACATAAGACTCTTGGGTGGAAGATATGGAAAGACTTAGCACCAGGTTTTCTGATCTTTGATCCAATGCTCTGCCTCCCAGTTATGTGATTTGGGATGAATTATTTGACCTCTTTGATCTGATTTCCTCATCAGAAACATTTCATTGATGATGATTTGGTTGCCTCATACAAGCAGTCATGGAAGAAAACAATGCTGTTAAGAGCTTTATTTCTGTTTCACTCTGAAAGCTAATTTCTCAAATTGAGAATTTTTTTTTCTATCTGCAGAAATAAGTGGCCCAGGATAGCTGGAGTGATTGTCCAGTTCTCACATTAGGTAGAGATGTTAAACACACAACACAATAACAAAACAAAACTGCTTACCACTAAGCACATCATCACTCATTTTAAAATTAGGTTTGTTTTATTGTATTTTTATTAAGTATTCTTTTATAAATGTGCGAATGTGAGAAGAAATGTGGGGAACTTGAGTTTCCTTTACCCCTCAGGATAAGAAGAGCCCACTGGGAGCACGTGTGCCTTGCAAAGCTGCAGCCCACACTCATCACTGACACTTAAAAAAAGGAGGAGGCCATGGTCTTTTCACTGATTTGAACTTTTTAAATATCTAATAACGTTCATTGACAAACCTTGAAATGTTGCAGACAGACTGTGAATATGCTAAAATATTGCTTTGTCTCCAGTTATAAATGATTAACATAAAAGCAAGAACAATAATAAATGTAGTTCATTGTATGCATTAGTCAGAGTTCTCCAGGGAAATAGGACCAAGAGGATAATATTTGTCGATGAGTATTCTCTAATAACATTTATTAAGAGATTTATTATAGCGATTGTCTCTAGGTATAAATGCTCAACATAAAGGCCTCAGTAGGGACAGGATGGGCTCTTCAACAACCATGTAGAGAAAACTGGGTAGCTACCTCCCAAAGAATGCACTGGACCCCCATCTTACATCATACACAAAAAACAACTCTAAATGAATTAAAGGCTGCATCCTACGACCAGGGCCTATAAAACTCCTAGTTTTAGAGAAACGAGGCAGAAAGAAAACAGAGGTGGAATGCCTCATCAGACTGGTCTTGGCTGTGGTTTCGTGGATACGACACCAAAAGCACCGTCAACAGGAGCTGAAATAGACTGATGGAATCGTATCAACCACAAGGCCTCTGCACATCCCAGGAACCTAGAAAAATGGGAGAAAATGTTTCCAAACAATATATCTGAGAGAGCTTAATATCCAAAAAATGTGCGAAACTTCTACAAATCAATAGTAAAAAAAGAACAACTAATAACCCCATTTTAAAAATGGGCTAAGGACTTGAGAAGACATTTCTCCAAAACAGACATGCAAATGGACTACAGGCATATGAAAAATGCTTAACCTCACTAATCATGAAGGAAGTGCAATTCGAAGCCACAAGGAGCTATCATCTCACATTGTTTAGAATAGACATTACAAAAAATAAAATAAAACAAAAAGTTAGCAAGTGTTGGTAAGGATATGGAGAAATTGGAACCCTTATACGTTGTTGGTGGGAGCATAACATGGTGCAGCCACTGTGGAAAACATGGAAATTTCTCAAAAACTAAAAATAAAACTACCATATGATCAAACAATTCTTTTTCTGGATGTTTATTCAAAAGAATTGAAATAAGGATCTTGAAGATACATGTACTCCATGTTCCTTAGGGCATTATTCACAATAGACAAGATGTGCATCTGGAAGGTTATGTCAGGCAAGTTCTCCAAAAACATCTTTGCTATGTAGACACACAGTAAGGGATTTTGTGTTTCTTGAAATATTTCAACCAATTTTTACTCATATAAATATTTTGGAATTTTTCCAATGTAAACATATATTAAATAGAAATATAAGAGTAAACTAATTTGGGATTTAACCAACTTTAACTTCAAAACATCATTTTCAGTCTCATTCTCTATAGTGTTCTCCCTACTGAGCTAGATGCTTGGTTATATTATACAAAGACATCCTTTTGTAAGAAAGTACTTATTGATTAGAAAGTACTTACTCACAGAACTGTTGTTTACTAAAAAGTCAATCTTCAAATATCATAATTTTGCAAGTTAAATAAATGTCAGTGTCTTAAATCATACACAGTTTTGTTTAAAAATGAGAGAAGAACTAACCTCATAATTTCTTGTAATGGAGAAAATTATTGGTCCCATCTAGGGGACCAAAAGAAACCGAGGAAGGAGATTGCAGCACAGTTAGTACCCTTAGGAAATGAACCAGTCTTGGCAGGGACTTCTGGTTGCTTCCCCAATACCCATGCTTCCTGCCCCCCATCTTCCTTCTTAGTTTGAGAAATCAGTTTCTAACTGGGCACCTTACTAGCTTGTGGTCATATAACTAACTTCTGGCCAATGAATTAAAATGGACACATATGAGATATGTGGAAAACCTGCTTAGAGAGAATCTTCTAGAAGAGGCACTTCTTTAGTTCTCTTAGCTTTCCTCTTCTATCTGATCTGCAACTCAGGCATGGTCACTCAAGTTGCAGCAGCCCCCCGAACCTGACGGGATTTTGAGGATAAGAACTATGTGATAGAATGATTGGAACAATGATTGGCCCTAAGGTATTAGCTCTGGACAACCTATCCCCAGGCTTATTGTGGTATGATCTGCAATCTTTATCTGTATAGCAGTGTTTCTGCAACTATTTTCAACATGCTATTGCTCTCAGCTCTCTTTACTTATAAAAACCTAAAACATCCATACATGAAAATGTGATACAAATGATAATACAACTGAGACAATTCTAGAAACAAGCCAATCGTTAGCTTTAATTGTCTACCTATCACGTTAATGGTTATTCAACTGTCTTCTTAATTATGAAATTACAAATATATACACAGTACTTAGAGATACTTTTGAATAATGTTTTTAAGCCAGTTTATGGGGAACTGATTATTGTTTGACTTTTGTATATTGAATTTTTCAGATGAATCTTCAAGAATTCATCATGGATGAAAGCAAGAAAGTTACTTTGGAATCCCATACTTTGTGACAATGTCATGCCCAAAACAATTTTGGAAATGCTTTAGAATGTAAAAGAACAATTAAAAAAAAATCATACGTGGTGTCAAATACTCAGAGGCTTTAGAATCAGATTTCATGCTGTCTTGCCAATGGGTTTCAGCCCCAGGCAAGTTCACTATAGATTCAATGTGACCAAAGAAATTCACAGCAAAACTGTTCTTGGGGTGAAAGGGTTATACCCAACTTTATTTCCAGGTGGCAGGTCAGTCACTAAAATCCCATTCTCAGAGCGAGTCTGCATGCAGCAAGCCGGTCTCTGCCTCTGGGCTCCTCTGTCTGCACAGCCATCCTCTGGGCCTCTCTGCACAGTCGTTCCACACAGCCGTCCTCTGGGCTTCTGTCCTCTGCTCTGCTCTGCTCTTCTGCAGCCTTGCAGCCCTGTCACCCTGTCACACCCAGAGCACTGGGTGGAGCTCTTTATATAGAGTTAACAGCCATGTGTTGCCCACAGGTGTGCAGTGAGCTAATCAACCAGGGCCAGGTGAGAATCCTGGCCACAGGAACTCTCATTTTATCCACACATGCATAGATCAAAAAAAGAGAAATATTGTTGAAGACATCAGACATATCTGTTCATACTGGTATGTACACGGATGTGCCTTATACAAGAGCTTTAAGTTGCCATGAGAAATAAAAACATTTTTGGAATTAGTGTCTGGCTCCCAAGATGATTCTTTTGAAGAAGTATTCATTTGGTTATAAAATTTACAAATATGGTGTTTTGAGTAAGGTCTGTTTCCTTAAAACAAGGCTGTACTGAGCAGCATTTTTGCCTACTGTATTTTAATGTTTCTGTATAGTTCTGCAAGATTCAAAGACTTGCCACCTACAGTCTCATCCTGTTTCAGTTAATGGATGATGTAGGCAGTTACAGAAGAACCATCACCATCAAAAACTTGTGAGGACTTCGAATATTGTTGGTTAATAAACAGTCTTCTCACATTTTTCTCTTTCAAAATCAATCTGACCCACAGTCTTGGATTTCAGAGTTAGCCACCAAGGGACCACATTGTCTGCATTTATGGCTTCTTGTCCTCCCAAAATGTCAACTTATTCAGGAATTATTTAACACTGTTAGTCCCTAATCCTTAACTTTGCAACTTTCCATAGATCCCACTGGATCTGAAGTACTTTCCTGACTTGCCTGTGAATAAATTATTAGTTCCATTGCTTCATTATATTCATGGCAGTGCCCTCCTAAAGCCCAGGGCTCTGTTCCAATACATGTTGACCACATAATTCAAAATCTTAATGGTATTCATTCCTAGAAATATGATTAAGGCCCTTGTTTCAACTTGCCCTGTCTCTGTTCCATGATAGTTTGAGATAAAGAGTGTATGTCTCATACCACTGATATTTTCTTCCCTTCACTGCTAGTTACTCAGGCCAAAAAGTCTGTAGCTTCCTTTAGAATCAAAATGAAATAGAAATCCCTTAATTAAACCTACAAAACCCTGTATGAACTGAGCCCTGTCTATCGCTTCAACCTCTCTCCCTCCATTCTCTCCTTTATTCCCTACACTCCAGCCACTCTGACATCTCTTTCTTCTGGTGGAACACTCTTGTTCTCAATTTTAGGATTCTGTGCTCAACTGTGTCTTCTTTCAGAAATGCTTTTCACATGGCTGCCCCTTCTTAACACTCAGAGCCCAGTCTGTGCCTTCCTTAACTACTAGAGGTAAAGTAATGACCAATCCTGCCGTCCTGCCTCTGACATTTCTATTCTTCCATTCTCACATAAATCAGAGGTAAGCCAGATACTTGCATTTAATTTTAAAATTTTTGTGGTTGTTTCTTTCTTAGAATTCTGTATTTGAAAACCTTGGCTTTTTTTTCTTCCTGATTTGGACTTGTTTTGATTTTTAAGATCTTTTTAAATTGAGCTCCTGAGCTTAAAATGTCTGGTTCATGAAATTTGGACAATTGTCTTGAATTCTGAATTACTTAGCTTCTTTGAGAGTAACTCTGGTGATATGCAATTCACTATTTCACCAGCCAAGCTGTTATGGCTTCAGAAAAGTCTAAGACCTCCTAGAGGATTTTCCCCCTTATATTTATCTTAAACCATTTCCTGGAAACCTCTACAGAATGGTCCTAATTCTGCATTTTAGATCACAAAGAATAAATTATTGTCCACATGCTGACCATCTGGCTACCTGGTTAAGGGTGAAGGGGGTAAATTCATAATGTGGATATGATCATAAGGGGATAAAAGCATGGATTTAGGGGGTAAGGAATAAACTGAAATAATCAGGGACAAGCGACTACTGCAAGATCACTAATGTTAGAGTGTAGTGATCAAGGAACCATATGTGTCTTTCTTATGTCTATGAATGCCATTTATTTTCCACTGAGAATCTAGGAATAAGTAAGACTACTACCTCTGAAAGTAGAAAGTTTTCCAAGAAATGTTGAAGGATTAAGGTAAAAACATAAAACTTTAAATCTCCCTAAAGGTAGTTTGTGATATCCTTAAACCCCTACTCTCTTGTGCAGAAAACAAATTACAGTTCAATTTTTCTGTTTCCTAGGGTTTGGAGCTTTACAGCCTTAAGACTCATTTGTCTCTGAACAATGTTCCTGAACAAATTTCCTCTGAGTTCTCACAACATAGCTCTTGAATATCTTTCTTTTGGAACATCAGGCATCTGCACCTCTCTCTTCCCTTATTCCATTATGGAGACATTTATTGAGTGCTAAAATGTTCAGGCTATTTTTGTCCCTTGCAGTCTTAGGGGCCAGATGTCTTTTTTCTGAAGGTGTCCCTCCCTCACAGGGCGTACTAAGGTACTGCCCAGGTCCTGTCAGTTCCCATGAGTAACTATTTTTACCTCAGAGAGAGGGCTTCTCAAGATACAGTTTTTCTTTTTCTTCTCTTTAAGTCCCTGGAAGAACAAAGTTCTTTTGGGGGCTTGAAACCCAGGGCAGCCCCTTGACTTCAACGTGCAATTGCTCTACAAGTCACCGAACAATCACGGGAGGGAGAGAGCCCCTGACATCTTTCTACTGGCAATTTTACTGTTATGTACTCTTCACTCTTTTTCAAGCATATAACGTTCTAATCAGTCTTCTGCAAACTACTTCCCATCTCAGTCATCACATTCTGAAGATTTTGCCTCATATATTATTTCCATTCTTCTTTCCACCTTTTTAAACCACAAAACTGTTAGTTCTTTGAATTTCCAATGCACAGGGCAGGGAGGGAGTGAATGAATACATTTCTAAAAACTCAACTGCTTGTACCTCAGCATCTACACCTCCCCGCATTAGCATCTTCTTCCAACATCACTTTAGAGGTCCTTTCAGTCTTTCTTTTCTGGAGAACCCTTGCATCGCATCAAGGCATATGCATGCATATCAATGGCCAGTTAACTGTTTTGTCTGGTTTGATGTGATCCACTTACACCAATACACCTATACTAAATAATTCAAATTTTTTGAATCCAGACTGAAGAAATATCTTTTCCCCTTCTCTTTCACCTACACCACCTGTACGTTAAGTTGCATACAGTTCCAAAATTAGAAACATTAAAACAGACTAGGGAAAAAAAAAAGCCACTCATAAGTAACATATATCCCTTCAAGATCTTAGAACTGGGGCAGTTTTCGAGGAAACTCACAGATTAGCCCCAGGATATCGGAATAAAAATCTTTATGCTCTGGGAATTATAAATCATTGGTTGAATTTATTATATTCCTAAATTCTGCATCTTGTCACATAAGACAATTCATAAGGAGAAGATAAATTTGAAACAAAATTGACCAAGCCAGAAGCATAGTCCACAAAACATCAATGCATTACCCCATTCTGTCAATACCCAGCTCAGGTTCTTAAATTTCATATCTGCTTCATCTCTGTGCTCTTCCCTTCCTCAGACACCAAGACAAAAACTGAACATAGTTGCTAAAGCAACTTTTATTTTGACAGCTTTAGAATTTCATCATTATGCTCTTGTTTCAATGGAAAAATGTCCTCCCGCGCTCTTCACTGAAAATGACTTTCTCATTAAGCCAAAGTTTTTGCCTGCTCTTATGTAACAAATGTGTACATAACCCACCTGCTTCTGGGTTACTTTCCATCTGTTCCTCAAGACAAATCATGTTGCATATAAAAACAACTCTTTCTTTTTATGGAGATTATGTCTCCATGTAAATGGAATTTGTAATTGACTTGGATTGCCTTTTCAGACAACAAAAGTGTTTCAGGAACATCATGACGGTTGATTTACAGAATATGTTGGTTATGAAACCTAATTATTACATTTACAAGGAAATATTTCTGATGGGGGAAGGGCAATTTAAATTTTATATTACCCTTGGACTATAAGTTCAAAAACCAAGGGAATCTCTTCCTTAATCAGAACCCAAGTGGAATTCAAAGTCATACAACCTGTAGGATTTCAGAGGAGTTGGGATATTGGGATTATCTGTTGTGTTCCCAGCCTTGGACCCCTTTGAGAATTCAAAAAGAAAGCTTCGGACCCTCTTTACAGCAAATGCACACACATTCATACTGTGTCCAGGTTGCTTGTTTCTCCTAGGCCACAAATCATAACCTGGGTAAGGAACCCTTGATTTAGTGCAGCTCTTCACATTTTTGATGACAAAGAAACTGAGGCTCACAGACTCTAGCTGAGCTACTTAAGACTGTAATTATTTTGACCTGGAAATCCTGTTATCTACTAACAGAACAATTATTTCCTTACTCTAATAAATTGTGTCTTGTTATTTAAAATATATGTGTAGGTATTACCTCTGCTTCTTTCATTGGTGAATAAATTTATGACATTGAATTCAATCACTTTTATAGTTAAGGAAACCATATTCCCAGAGGTTTACTGCTCTTCTAACAGCCAATTACCTAGGGAGAAATATTTATGATAATTCCTAATGGATTCTCTTTTATTATCCTGTCCTTCATGGTTCAGCAACCTTGGAATTAAGCAGGGTTTGCTATTATTATTGTTGTTGTATATTATTATTGTTACCTTTACAATTATTATTTTATAATAAAGACTTTAAAGAGCCAGCAAAGCCCTCAGACTGATTTCTCCAAAGGCAGCATCAATTTTACTCTTCTCTGAAATTGTCTATCCTACTTTTTACTATTTGATAACATAAAATATTAGACAAAAAAAGTATTTGGAAAAATACTACAGGAAAAAAGAAGTGAAAATTACAATTTCACAGCCTTTCTCTGTTCCCTTATGTACCCAGTCTAATTCCTGTCTGTCTAACATGAGGTCGTGCAATGATTTAGTATCATGTTAATCATTTTAATGTTTTCACTCATTTGTAGTGGAAAATGAAATAGCTGAGCTTATGCTAAAAATAAGCCTTACAGATTTTCTGGATTGCACATTTGAGTGTAAACAACTGTCCTCCCTCTTGGAAAGCTGATCCTGCCTGGCTTTGGACTTTCCCAAGAGATTGTTCTAATAGATTTTTTAAACTGCATGTTGGATAATTGTTTCTACAACTAGCAGATTGGTTTTCTCAAAAGAAAAAATGAAAATGAAAGTTCTATCCAATTAAAATAGAGCTGTTAATACTATGCTGTGCTGGAAAGGAAAAATCTGCTTTTCAAAGTACTATGCAATTTATCACAGAAACAGTTCATCACAGAAACACATTTTCACAGCAACTGAAAGATTTGGGTGAAAAATTAAGAGTTTTATGAAGAATTGCAAAAGCAGTTGATTTAGCTTTCTTTAGTTGGAACATCTGAGAATATTAACACCCCTGGCAAAAAGAAAAGAATAGATACCTTCTCATTGGCTTTGCCAACTTCACACCATAGGGAATATGGTTCAGCAGGGAAAGCCCAGAGTTGTCTTGGTATTTATGCCATACAGTCAGCAATAGGAAAGATCACCACCATATGATAGCATATCTATATTTAGAATATTCTTTATTTCCTGATATGTTAAGATTTCACTTAGGTAGATTACTGCTTTGTGAACAATATTTTGGAACTTCTAACTGTCTGATAATCTAGCCATTTGTTATATGTAAGACTAAGTAAAAAAAATACCCTTGTGAATTGATATTCAAACTTTGACATTCGGGATTGCAGTAAAATATCTGTTGGTGAGTCAATGTACTTCTGTTTTAGCAGTACAGTTCTTAAACCCTTTGGTGCAAATAGACCACGGGTCTAGGAAGAATGGACGCATCAGTATCAGTTTAAATATCAGAAAGAGTGAAGATACTACGTAGCTAGTGTTTCTCAAAAGTGGTCCACCAGCCAAGCACCTGCATTAGAATCATCTCAGTTGTTGTTTTTAATGCTAATCCTAGACACTATCTATAATCCAAATAAGCAACATATATGAAAGCAGGTACCAAGAATATGTAATTTTAACAAACATCCTCATGGGAATCTGATAAACAAGAAAGTGAGGAATGGCCACCTTCAAGTACAAAAGGCAGAGGAGAAAATGATGAGAGATTCCATAAATGTGGACATGCTCTTAGGACCTGCATGCAGAGGGCAGGTGTCCTGGTGAGTCATAGATTCCAAAATGGACCAAGAAGCCCCTGTGCAGTGGCTCTGTCGTGTGTATGAGTATGTTAGAAAATGAAAGAAAAACATTTTACCCATTTAGACCTACCCGTGTTTCATTTTTAATTTATTCAAAAGAACGGAGCACATTTCTGATAGCTATATCCTTCAAGGGGTCTAAATTACCTTTCAAAGTTGAACTTACACTGTTTCATTCAAATTTAAGTATTGTTAATGAAATCTTTAAAAAAAACTACTCTTTTGAAACCTAAATACCCATTGTATAATGCTAGAGTGATCACTAAGATAGATCACATTCTGGGTCATGAAACAAATCGTAGTACATTACAAATGACTGAACTCTTAAGAGTATGTGAAAGGACAGGTGCCTACTTTACAATACAAAGCCTACTATATGTCTATATCTATACGTACATGTCCATATATATACATATAGATAGTAGGTGTGTGTGTTTATAAATATGGAAGAAAAATGTTACAATATCATCAGTAGATGCTAAAACCAGTGGATGAAAGACAGATGAGGAACTGGGTATTCACACAGCCTTGAATCACCTCCCCCAGGTCACGTGCATATTATAAAGGGAAACTATCAAGTTTAAAGCAGTTGATCTTTGCAGATGCCACATTAATCAAGTCATCAAAATTAATATGCCATATTAAAGGGGCAAAAGAACACAATGTTCCTTTTATCTTAAGGCACTAAGAAGGGCACAGGAAAAAGAAAGACTATCCCCACCCTGAGCTGGTGAGAATATGGAGCAAATGACATTCTTTGCTGTCAGTATAAAAATCTATTGTTACAGTTATTTTGGAAAATTGCTTGGTGCTATCAACCAAAGCTGAACATACAAATACCTATGTCCCAGTAATCTCACTCCTCAGTACCAATCTGCTAAAAGACATGTACATAGTAGAATTTTTTTCATAACAGCCTCAAACTGTAAATAACCCAAATGGTTAACTGGATAAATAAATTTAAACAAAAGTTAACTGTTATACCATGAAGCAATTAACTACTGTTACATAAAACAGCATAGATGAATCTCACTAACAGAATTGTAAGCGATAAAAGGCACAAAGACTACATTCTATATGATTCCATTTAATAAAACAAAACAGCAAAACTAAGCTGGAATATTAGAAATCAAAATAGCATCTCCTCTCAGGAGGAGGCTTTCTTGGGGACGAACATGAGGGAAGCTTCTGGGGTACTGATAATATTCCTATTTTTTAATCTAGATGGTGATTACATGGATGTGATTGCTTTGTGATAATTAATTCAGCTATTCACATAAGATGTATACACTTCTCTGTTGTACATTAGAACATATGGGAGGCAAATAAGAAAAATCCATGTTAAACAGTAGTCAAAAGAAAAAAAAATCACAAGTAAAACAGCAATAAACACAGTCCATGACTGGCATAATTTAACATGATGAAGATGTTACTTTTGCCAAGACGATAAATTCAGTGCATTTCCTGAAAATATTTCAGCAGAACTCTTTAATGGACTGAACAAACTGGTTTAAAAATCGTATGTGAAAACAAGAGTCTATGAATGATAAAGATTATAAATAAGAAGAGCAAAGAGGGAGACTCACCCTAAAGTGTATGAAGACATTCCACAATGCTATTGTAATAAAATAAAATAAAATATTGTATTAAATAATAAAATAGAAGTGTAAATAAAATAATAGCATAACATAACATAACATTAGTATGGCTCCAGCCTGGAAACAAAAAGATCAGTGGAATGTAGTATAAACCCTAGAGTCTAATTTGCTTGGAAAGTAGATATATAACAGAGATGGAATCAATCAATTATCAACAACAGCAATAAAAGAGCATATGGTAGATCATTTTGAGACCATTATAAGGAAAAAATAAAATTATAGATCATATAAACAAAAATAATCTCCAGACGGATTAAAGTCCTCAATTCGATGGCTAAAATTAAAAGATACTAGGAGAAAGTAAAGGAGAATATACCTATGACATAAGAATTGGGAAATATGTCATTGAAAGAGGACACTCAGTCGAAAAATGAGTAAATTTACTACAAGGAGAGTCCCAAAAGGGAAGCTTGCATGGCTAGCAAGTATAGGAAATGATCAGTGTTACCCTAGTAATTGCAACAGTGAAACAGATCAAAGGAGAGAAGTGTGAAAAATTAAATGACAGTAAAATCTGGCAAGGACAGAAGGAAATGGGAATTCTCATGCATGTCTGGTAAGGATGCAAGTAGGGTTCAAACATTCTGGAGCTCAATGCAACTTTACTTAGTGAAAAGAAAGGGGTCTACCCAATGACAGATTTGTTCAGAAAACAACCCCACACATCTCTTTGGGATATGTCTGTATATTAGAACATTCATGGAACATATTTTTAATAGAATGGGAGTGATAATAGGGTATGAAGAGAAAAAGAAAAGAGAGAAGCCTTCCAAAGACCAGTGATACCAGTGTGCCGCGTACTGAACAGCACAATGAACTCCACTTTCTGCACCTTAGGTGCAAATGAGAAGGGAAGACAGAAAAAGGAAAATAAGTCCTATTTACAAGCTTTCTCATTCATCAACTATCTTTATACAATTTATATTTAAAGAGATGTCAAGTAATGGAGATTTTATTTAACTGCATTCATTAAATAAGGTGTTTCTCCCAGGGAAAATAAACAATATCTATGTGAACTGGTAATTTTCTCTACACACCCAAAACTGCAAAAATGTAAATAGTATTGCAACTTTTCAGATCTGGCTCTGAACTTCATTTTCTAGCTGCCACACTGGCCCAGTGGTCCTGTGGATGGCCACCGAGCCTTGGCTTCTCAGGTGGTGTCATTGCTGTGTCCATTTGGGCAAATTACCCTATTCCTCAATTTCATGGCTATAAAATATGAACAATAATAGTATGCACCTTATAAAATTGGAGGGAAGTTAAATCAAATATTCATGCACAAAGCTTTCCATACACTAATCTCAAAATAAATATTAGCCATTATTTTTATATTCTGTTAAGAATGTCCTAATTTTCCAGAGTCTTAGTATCCTACCTGTATCTCAGATGGATTTATTTATTGTTGCCTCAGTGAATAAGGCAGATTCTTGAGCTTATCCTCATACTTAGAACAATTTTTCCTAATCTACAATCCAGGCATATTTTCTTTTCATTCTATCTCTCATAGCTCTTCAAATTGATTTTTTTCAAGACAGACTTTTTGAGAACAACATAAGGTGAAACTGCAATATTTGGTCAATATTTAAAAAATAAAGTTTTCTAATCATAGTCAGCATTTTATTAATATTAAAAGAACATGGAAGTGGTTGAGTAAATGCAGCTCTTACTAGGAAATGCAACAATTCCAGAAGAGAGGCTTTATTATAAAAAAATTCAATAAGTATTTTTAATTTGGAAAGCATCCAAATTAAACAATAGATCAGATTCTCTATCATATGGTATAGTCACTTAATGGTTCACACTTAAAGTAGGAAAAAAAAAACTTATAAAAAACCTAAATAAAAGGCAACTGATTCTTCAAAGTGTTTTCCTTTATAGAAATAAACTCGATGTATATTTGGGGGTGGGGGTGGGGGAATAATCACGATTTTCCAGAAACAAAAAAGTTAAACATTTTTAGAAGAATATAAAAGGGAAGCGGAGTGTGTGTTTTAATCTGTTTAAATGAGAATCAGACGTTTGATGAGAAAACACCTGAGGTCATGATCACAAGCTGCTTAACCGAACCACACGGGGTGGTTTTGCCAAGAGCATTCTGTCTGCTGAGTAATGTCACAGTGACTGAGCTCCTTCGGTGCTATTGAAATCTCTTTGTTCACAATGTGGCATTCCTGCAAGCTTTGTATTTCAGTGGACATTGTATTTATTCATGGAAGAATGCCACTGGAAATACCTGTTCTGGGACAGAGTTTGTATTGAATGGGTCATTGGGAGTGTTTATACTCATTTCCCTGAAAATGTTGTCTAGATAAAACGTCTGCTGGAAAAATCAATAATGTGATCCATTTCAAAATAAACTTGCTTGTTGTTCTGAAAAATCTCAAGTTATATTATTTGTGTTAGGGTATTTAAGCACTTGATATGCATTTCCTTTAAAAATGAGAAAGATAAAACACACTTAGATTCTCTACAGTCTCCTTTGGTATTGTTGATTACATATTTGGTTTTTATTCCTTAGAAACTATGACTTCTTAAGTAACCCTTTAACTTAACTTTAGATTGATTCATTTTGATAATATGAATCTCTTGTAACATCTTCAAGCCCTAAATTGTTCTCTATTGAACAGACTCCCTCCAGCCCAGTCTGTGCTCAGTATAACATGGTATTGCAGATTCACTATTCCGCTTGGACGCTAGGATCTTCCCACTGTTCTCCATGTAATAGTAACACCTGCCCTCCTATTGCTCCTGCCAGTCGGCTTGCTTCCTTTCATCCATTAATGTGTCGTGACTGAGGCTCCCTGGGAGAAGGCAGAGCCAAGCATTGACTACCCGACATAGACGGGGGAAGGCTGAACAATGAACCTGCAGCCACTGTCAGAAGAGGATTTCGCATAAGGACTTAGGACGGAGGAAACAAATCTGAGACTAGTGTAATTTCAGTACTTTAAGCTGCAACCTGAGTATAGCAATAAGTCAGACCTCAGTGGTGTCCTTACTGAAGCGGCCAACTCGGAAATCCTGGTGCCAGAGGCCTGGTGGGAGTTCAAACAGGGAAACTCTGATTTAGGAGATCTGATAGGAGGGCTCGGGGACCCAGACAGTGGATTCAAAGGTGACAAACTGCAGTCATTGTGTTTAGTTTACAGATGTGTTTGGTGAGGGAATGAGAGCAGTGTGCTCAGCTGAGAGCGAGATTCATCGGAAGATGGGCGCGATGAGCAAGAGGAGTATCAGCCTCCTCATCATCTTTGTCCTCCTCCAGCTCAAATCCCTCAGCAGTTCTTTATCAGTTCTTCCTTTACCTTTATCTCTCATTTTCTACTATTATGAAGTAGAGGTGTGATTTCTCTACTTCATAAATAGCATATTTCTCTAAATGTTCCATATTAGGGGTTGAATTGTGTCCCCACAAAAGACATATTGAATTCTTCACCCCACTACCTCAGAATGTGATCTTATTTGGAAGAGGGGTCACTGCTGATGTAATTAGTTAAGATGAGGTTGTACTGGAGTGGGGTGGATCCCGAAGCTACCTTGACTAGTGTCCTTATAAGAAGACAAGATAAAGACAGACACGGAAGGAAGACAGTCACTGGAGATGGAGGCAGAGCTTGGAGTCATGCTGCCACAGGCCAGGGAACCCCAGGGGCTAGCATAACTTCATAAGAGGAGGAGGGTCCCTCTACTAGATGCTTCATGGGGAGCACGGCCCTGCCACCACCTTGATCTCTAGCTCCTAGACTCCAGAGTGTGAGAGAATGAATGTCTGTTGTTTGAAGTCATGCAGTTTGTGGGACTTCCTTACAGCAGCCCAGGAAAGGAAAATCATCCATGGAATAGGCAACATGGCATTACATTGGCTGTCAAGTCCTGCAGCCTGGCCCGACGGCTCCCGGAGTGAGTACCGGACACAGCTGAGTACACACACCTGCCTTTCTTTCACTTCTGCTGGATAGGAGGTCCCTGAGGCCAGGAACCGCCTGGTCCTTCCCAGTCAGTCCGAGAGAAAGCATCCTTACAAAATGGGAAGTATTTGTTGGGAAGAAACATGAAGAGTCTCAAGTTTTATGTTTTTGTAATAGTCCTCTTTTTTTTTCCAAATAAATTTATGGGTAGGATAATGAAAGCAATCATACCCAAGACATACTGTTTTGGTCTATTTACATATCTTCTGTAGTTTTATCTGCAGACAGTAGACAACTTCATATTTATTACTATTCCCAGAATTAAAAAAAAAACAAAACAATTCACACTTGGGCTGCTCATATCTGTGAGAATATACAGTGTTCTCAGAGTTCTCAGCTGGCTGGTCACTGGTTAGTGTCTAAGCTCTGGAAAGAAACGTCCAAGTTCTGTTTACGTGACCAAGCTCAGCTGCTTCCTGCGTGCTTCCCTTGCCCCATCAGCTGCGTTTCAACAGGAAAGGCAACAAACGGCTCTTTTATTGCTATAGCTCCTAACAATCACAATGGCACAAGAAGTTCCCTTTAAATAGTTTATTACTTCATAATAACAGTAAAAAGAACCAAACACTATCCCCAAGGGCAAGGCCATCCAGACAGTGTCAGGAGCATCATTACTCACGGAACAGTAGCCCCGGTGCTGCCATCCCCATAAACATGTCTCCTTTTTATTGGCAGATGTTTCACTTAAATAAACATAATCAGGTTTTGGGAAGATTCACCTTGGCAGCAGCTAAAATATATGAATATTCACAAATCTTGTGTCCCAGTTGTTCCTCCAGCTGCTCGGGAAAATATTTATGAGGGTGTGCTGGAGACAGGCAGCTGAGAGCATGAAAAACTACACATTGCTTGTGATGCATTCACAGCTCCGCACAGAGAACAGTCACGGTCTTCTCGGTTCCCTCATGTACCATAACATGTGCTTAAGGACCTCTTTATTTAATAATACTCTATAATCCCTCCAAAACATGCTGGTACTGAGGGAAGGCTAGTTGCAATTTCATACCCCAGTCACCTTAACTTTGAGTTCTTTGTATACACATGATGAGCTTGGGGTGACATCATTGTTTCAGTTACAAAAAACTAATTTAAGAATATTTGCACGAAAAAGAAATCCATTCCTGCCTGCTATGTGAAGGGGGATTTTCTGTGAAAAGTCAATACCTGTGGGGTGCAGCTGGTTGAGATTCCCAGAACTAAGGGCAGGGCAAGGAGATAATCCATAAAGAGCCAAAGCAGTCCTTTCTCTGCCTTTCACCGTTCATCACCCTGCTTTTTCTGCAGTTGTCCCACTGTGTTCTTTTACCAGGAAGGTCCCAAATGAGCTCCTTTATTCTCAGGTCTCTGTCATTTCCTATCTCCAAGGACCACCACAGACTAATGCTAAGCATCTGTGCATCTCAGTCCAGGGCCTGAGAGAACCAATCTGAATAGCTCAGCTCATGGGCCTGACGTCTATGCATCCAAACAGGCAAACAGCACCACTGAGGTCCAATGCTTTCATCAGCCAGTGGAAAAGAGGCAAACTGAGAGCAGAGCAGGTACTTGAAATGGATTTCAGAAGTTACTCTATAGCAATAATCCTCTCTGGTTGCCAAGTGTAGTAAATATAAGTTACACAGCAATCTGATCATGCCATTTGGTTTATCCAGTTCTGATATAACACTTCTCAATACCTGGGAAAAAACTACGTATGTATAACTTATAAATTGGTGAGTAGGCCACTGTTTTCTTTTGTATCATTTCACTTGGCAATCTGCCGTGGCGTGCTGGGGGGTAGTATTGTCTCTATAAAAATAGATTGTGAAAGTCCCCATGATGCTTGACTATTAGGATTTTTCTCGTATAGGATTTTCTTGGTCTTGCTTCTATAAAAGTAAAATTCACAGGTTTCCTTACAGTTCATCAGAAAACCCAACTTAGTCCTCTTAAGATAGGATTTCTGTTATGAAACAGTCTACCCCTATTTATTTTTCTCTATGCTGCCATTATCCAATTCAATCTTCAGACCTATATAATAAAGGTTTGTAAATACCCCTCTAGAGAAATTTTTCACTTAATTAAACTGTTCTTTCCTGGAAGTCATCTGAAGTAATCAACTCAGCTTATGGAACAGTGATTTACTTTAATTCATATGGTTCACATAGAGACAAGAGCAGATATATAATATATTTTTAATTAATTTACAGAGATCAAGAGTATTCAAGTATGAAAGTACAAATAAAAGAGGTCATTTGTCAACCCTATACCAATCAGAACATAAAGGCAAACAAAAAATATATAATATTTATAAAAATAAGAAGTATAGGAGATTTAAGATGGTGGCATGAGAGGTGAGACAGAGAACTTCTACCAAAACCACAAATAGTACAAAAATATAGTTAATTAATACAACTAACCCTAAAACAGCAACAAGAAGGCTGAACCAGACGGCATACAGACTTCACGAACAGAGCAGACCTCACAAAACAGGGTAAAGTATCATAGCCTTGATCCAGCCGGACCTGAGCCCTTCCCCCACCCCAGCTCACTGGTGGGAGGAAGAAAAACGGAGCAGGAAGTGGGTAGAAGCTTGGGACTGCTGAACACCTAGCCCTGGAGATCTGCTTTGTGAGCAGAAACCTATATTGTGTGGTACTCTGGACGATGGGGAGGTCAGACAGGTAGAGTGCCTGAGAGACTGACATTCCAGCCATTTGTGGAGGATGGAATCCACATCTGGCTGCTCTGTGACAGAGGAAAGGCATGTGGTCTGAGAGGCTTCCTAGCAGTGAGAGGGGTGCTGAAGGGGCAGGGTTTGCATGGAGCTTGCTGCACGGGAGAAGGGAGAGTTGGACAAGGTTATCTGGGCATGCTCTGCCCAGTTGGTTGGGAACTTTGAGGAGCTTCAGGTGCTCCATTCCCCTGGCTGCCACTCAACTCCAAGGCCCCCCACTGTGACACGCAGCCTTCTGCACCTTCCTGCTATCCTACCGGCACCAGTTCACAAACTGGCAGTCACTGTGCTGGCGTCAGGCCAGCCAGAGGGAGGCCCCACCTACAACAGCTAGAGATGCAAAACACAGAGGCCTACACATGTGTGCTTGGCCCACTAGCTCTGACACTGGAGACAGGTACCGCAGACGGGAATCAGGAAACAGATCTTTCCTCCCCACAGGCACCAGCTCCACTCCCCTGCAATCCCCAACCTCACTCTAGGGGCTGAGCAGCTCCAGAGTCTGGAGTTTCTGTGCACTAGTGGGTGCCACACAGAAATATAAAATGTCAAAAGAACATGGTTCAGACCAAAATCTCACAAACCCCAGAAAAAGGGAAAAATGAAAATGAACTCACCAATCTTCCTGAAAGAGAGTTCAAAATAAAAATTATAAACATGCTTATGGAGATACAGAAAAATATTCAAGAACTCAGCAATGAATTTAAATTGGAGATTCAATCATTAAGAAATTCCATATCTGAAATGAAACATACCAGGAGGGATTGAGGGGCAGATTAGATGCAGTAGAAGAGACAGTAATTGGAAAAAAGAAATTAGAGAAGAGGAATACAAAGAAGCTGAGGCATAGAGAGAAAAAGAATTTCTAAGAATGAAAGAATATTGAGAGAACTGTGTGACCTATCCAAACGGAACAACATTCGCATAATGGGGGTACCAGAAGAAGAAGAAGAGAGAAAAAGGGATAGAAAGTGGCATAGAGGAGGTAATTGTTGAAAACTTTCCCAATCTGGGGAAGGAGATAGTCTCTCAAGCCGTGGAGGTACACAGATCTCCCAACACAAGGCACCCAAGGAAGACAACATCAAGATATATAGTAATTAAAAAGGCAAAGATCAAGGATAAAAACAGACTTTTAAAAGCATCTAGAGAGAGAAAAAAGATCACATACAAAGGAAAACCCATCAAGCTATCACCATGTTTCTCAACAGAAACATTACAGGCCAGAAGAGAGTGGCAAGATATATTTAATGCAATGAAGCAGAAGGGCCTTGAACCAAGAATACTCTACCCGGCAAGGTTATCATTTAAATTTGAAGGTGGGATTAAACAATCTTCAGATAAGCAAAAGCTGAGAGAATTTACCTCCCACAAACCACCTCTACAGTGCATTTTGTTGGAGGGACTCCTATAGATGGAAGTATTCCTAAGGTTAAACAGATGTCACCCAAGGGATAGACAAAGAGTACAGAATATCATTCACAACATACAAAGAATAGAGGAGGAAGAAAAAGGAGGGAAAAAAAAGAATCTTTAGGTTGTGCTTGTAATAGCATATGAAGTGAGTTAAATTAGACTGTTAGATAGTAAGGGAATTAACCTCGAACCTTTGGTAACCAGGAATCTAAAGCCTGTAATGGCAATAAGTACATATCTAACTATAATCATCCTAAATGTAGATGGTCTGAATGCACTAATCAAAAATATAGTCACTGAATGTAGAAAAAACAAGACCCATCTACATGCTGCCTACAAGAAACTCACTTCAAACCCAAAGACATACACAGACAGAAAGTAAAGGGATGGAAAAAGATATTTCATGCAACTAATAGGGAGAAAAAAGTAGGAATTGCAAAACTTGTATCAGACAAAATAGACTTGAAAACAAAGAAAATAACAAGAGACAAAGAAGGACATTACATAATGATAAAGGGGTCAGTCCAACAAGAGGATGTAACTATTATAAGTATCTATGCACCCAACACAAAATCACCTACATTTGTGAAACAAATACTAACAGAATTAAAGGGGGAAATAGAATGCAATGCATTCATATTAGGAGACTTCAACACACCACTCACTCCAAAGGACAGATCAACCAGACAGAAAATAAGTAAAGAGACAGAGGCACTGAACAACATATTAGAACAGATGGACCTAATGGACATCTACACAACACTCCATCCAAAAGCAACAGGATACACATTCTTCTCAAGTGCACCTGTTACATTTTCAAGAATAGATCATGTACTAGGCCATAAAAGAACCTCAGTAAATTCAAAAAGATTGAAATTGTACCAGCCAGCTCCTCAGATCACAAAGGTATGCAACTAGAAATAAATTACACAAAGAAAATGAAAGAGCCCACAAACACTTGGAGGCTTAATAACATGCTCCTAAATAATCAATGGATCAATGACCAAATAAAAACAGAGATCAAGCAGTATATGGAGATGAATGATAATAATAATCCAGCACCAAAAAATCTGTGGGATGCAGCGATGACCATGCTAAGGGGGAAATATATTGCAATACAGGCCTACGCCAGGAAAGTAGAACAATACCGTATGAACAGTCTAAACTCACAATTAATGAAACTAGAAAAGAAAGAACAAATGAGGCCCAAAGTCAGTAGAAGGAGGGACATAATAAAAATTAAAGCAAAATAAGTAAAATTGAGAAGAATAAAACAGTGGAAAGAATCAATGAAAGCAGGAGCTGGTTCTTTGAGAAAATAAAGAAAATAGATAAACCCCTAGCCAGACTTATCAAGAAAAAAAGAGAGTCTACACACATAAACAGAATCAGAAATTAGAAAGGAAAAATCACTATGGACATCACAGAAATACAAAGAATTATGAGAGAATACTATGAGAAATTATTGGTAACAACCTGGATAACCTAGAAGAAATGGACAACTTTCTAGAGAAATACAACCTTCCAAGGCTGACCCAGGAAGAAACAGAAAATCTGAATAGACAAATTACCAGAAAAGAAATTGAATTGGTAATCAAAAAACTACCTAAGAACAAAACACCTGAACCAGATGGTTTCACTGCTGAATTTTATCAAACACTTAGTGAAGACCTAATACCCATCCTCCTTAAAGTTTTCCAAAAAGTAGAAGAGGAGAGAATACTCCCAAAGTCATTCTATGAGACCAACATCACTCAAATACCAAAACCAGGCAAAGACACCACAAAAAAGGAAAATTACAGACCAATATCCCTGATGAACATAGATACAAAAATACTCAACAAAATATTAGCAAACCGAATTCAAAAATACA
This sequence comes from Smutsia gigantea, assembly GCA_032199065.1. Lineage (NCBI taxonomy): Eukaryota > Metazoa > Chordata > Mammalia > Pholidota > Manidae > Smutsia > Smutsia gigantea. The sequence goes on from JAVSCE010022138.1 coordinate 41,056, forward strand.
TAAAAAAGATCATCCATCATGATCAAGTGGGATTCATCCCAGGGTGCAAGGATGGTACAACATTCAAAAATCCATCAACATCATCCACCACATCAACAAAAAAAAGGACAAAATCCACATGATCATCTCCATACATGCTGACAAAGCATTCAACAAAATTCAACATCCATTCATGATAAAAACTTTCCACAAATGGGTATAGAGGGCAAGTGCCTCAACATAATAAAGGCCATATATATGCAAAATCACAGCCAACATTATACTTAACTATTCAACATAGTTCTGGAGGTCCTAGCCACAGCCACAGCAATCAGACAACACAAAGAAATAAAAGGCATCCAGGTTGGCAAGGAAGAAGTCAAACTGTCCCTGTTTGCAGATGACATGATACTGTACATAAAAAACCCTAAAGAATCCATTTCAAAACTACTAGATCTAATATCTGAATTCAGCAAAGTTACAGGATACAAAAGTAATACACAGAAATCTGTTGCATTCCTATACACTAACAATGAACTAGCAGAAAGAGAAATCAGGAAAACAATTCCATTCACAATCACATCAAAAAGAATAAAATATCTAGGAATAAACCTAACCAAGGAAGTGAAAAACCTAAACCCTGGAAACTACAAGACACTCTAAAGAGAAATTAAAGAGGACACTAATAAATGTAAATTCATCCCATGCTCTTAGCTTGGAAGAATTAATATTATCATAATGGCCATCCTGCCTAAAGCAATTTACAGATTCAATGCAATCCTTATCAAAATACCTACAGCATTCTTCAATAAATAGAGCAAATAGTTCTAAAATTCATATGGAACCACAAAAGACCCCGAATAGCCAAAGCAATCCTGAGAAGGAGGAATAAAGCAAGGGGAATTACACTCCCTGCCTTCAAACTCTACTACAAACCACAGTAATCAAGACAATTTGGTACTGACACAAAAACAGACCCATAAAGCAGTGGAACAGAATAGAGAGCCCAGGTATAAACCCATGCATATATGGTCAATTAATATATGATAAAGGAGCCATGGATATACAATGGGGAGATGACAGCCTCTTCAACAGCTGGTGTTGGCAAAACTGGACAGCTACATGTAAGAGAATGAAACTGGATTACTGTCTAACCCCATACACAAAAGTAAACTCAAAATGGATCAAAGACCTGAATGTAAGTCATGAAACTATAAAACTCTTAGAAAAAAATATAGGCAAAAATCTCTTGGACGTAAACATGAGCAACTTCTTCATGAACATATCTCCCCAGGAAAGGGAAACAAAATAAAAAATGAACAAGTGGGACTATATCAAACTAAAAAGCTTCTGTACAGCAAAGGACACCAACAGTAGAACAAAAAGACATCCTACTGTACGGGAGAATATATGCATAAATGACATATCCAATAAGGGGTTGACATCCAAATTATATAAAGAGCTCACACACCTCAATAAACAAAAAGCAGTTAAGGCAATTAAAAAATGGGCAGAGGAGCTGAAAAGACACTTCTCCAAAGAAGAAATTCAGATGGCCAACAGGCACATGAAAAGATGCTCCACATTGCTAATCATCAGAAATATGCAAATTAAAACCACAGTGAAATATCACCTCACACCAGTTAGGATGTCCAACATCCAAAAGACAAACAACAACAAATGTTGGCAAGGATGTGGAGAAAGGGGAACCCTCCTACACTGCTGGTGGGAATGTAAATTAGTTCAAGCATTGTGGAAAGCAGTATGGAGGTTCCTCAAAAAACTCAAAATAGAAATACCATTTGACCCAGGAATCCCACTCCTAGGAATTTACCCTAAGAATGCAGGAGCCCAGTTTGAAAAGACATATGCACCCCTATGTTTATCACAGCACTATTTACAATAGCCAAGAAATGGAAGCAACCTAAGTGTCCATCAGTAGAGGAATAGATAAAGAAGATGTGGTACATATACACAATGGAATATTATTCAGCCATAAGAAGAGAACTAATCCTACCACTTGCAACATCATGGATGGAGCTAGAGGGTATTATGCTCAGTGAAATAAGCCAGGCAGAGAAAGACAAGTATCAAATGATTTTACTCATCTGTGGAGTTTAAGAACAAAGAAAAAAATTGAAGGAACAGAACAGCAGCAGACTCACAGAACCCAAGAATGGACTAATAGTTACCAAAGGGAAAGGGACTGGGGAGGATGGGTTGGAAGGCAGGGATAAGGAGGAAAAAGGGGCATTATGATTAGCACAGATAACGTAGTGAGGGGGAGGTACACAGAAAAGGCAATATTTACAGAGAAAGCAAGTAGTGACTCTATAGCATCTTACTGTGCTGATGGACAGTGACTGTAATGGGGTCTGTGGGGGGGACTTGATAATAAGGGGTCTAGTAACCATAATGGTGTTCAAGTAATTGTACATCAGAGATACAAAAATAAAAGAAAATAAAAAATAAGAAGTATAGATATATTATGTTTTCTCTCAAGTCTTTATTATTATTCATAATTCATACTGAAAGCTGAGAAAGAGGAAGAAAGTCTAAACTTTAATCTCATGTATCCAATGCCTGTTTTGCAGATCCTTCTATCCAATACAGTGCTCAACAGTAGTAACAAGAGCTCAAGGTATTTCATACATTGGAGCTTTCCTCTTTTAGGGAGAGGGTGGTAGGAGTGCTGGTAATATCTAGCTATTTTCTGACATTACGTTAACAGGAAACAAAAGCATGTGAACTCCTTGGAAACTATAGAAATTAGAGTCTTCATATAGAGTGTTCACCTGAAGTTATATGGATCAATTATCGTCACCTTGAAGAACCTCAAATAGTAGTATAGCCTGATTCAAGGTCATGTGAGAATTTATTTTTAGAAGCAAGTGAGACACTGTAACAAACCTGTGCGTCCAAACCAGGGTTAATGCTGGTCCTGGGATGTTTGAGGGTAAAGTTGCAGACAGGGAGGGCACTGGAATGAAACTGAGAGTTAAGGCTGCTGGCATTTAGTGGGAAGGCTGTAGATGTGCTAAGCATCCTATAATACATAGGACATTCTTACTAAGAATACCAGTTTGAGGCAATATCTTCCTCAAGGCACAGCACTGCTTGGCATTCTTTCTGCAGTGAACTTACATTGTGGAATAACCAGGAGATATTGATGTACATCCTTTAGGTTCTTCCAAGTCTTGACAAAGGTGGAATACGAATAGCACAGAAAAGTAGTGCGCAGAGAACCCATAATTCTTGTTGGATAGAGTGTGAATGGAAGTATGCTGATGTTATAAAAATGTTATTTTCTAACAAGCTGAGTCGACCAGTTACATTTATGCTTGGATACACACATCTCAGTGTTTTTGAATGAAAGTTGTTGGGAAGATTAAATGAATTATTACATGAAAGTCACTATTTAAAATCATGTCTGCAGCACTTAGCCACTTTACGTCTATTCTTTAATTTTCATTGTTCATTCACTACATGTGGCCCTTGGTCTTTGGATAGTAGGTGATAGACATGAAACTGAAAGCCCTAGAAAATGTTCCCCAGGCCCCATATAAAAATATTGAACTGCATCTTACTGTGAGGTAGGCTGATGACCTATGGAAGGTGAACGTGCTGCTGATAGTGCACTTTGAAAAAAGACAAATGTCATTTGATTTCCCTTGTATGTGGATTCTGAAGAACAAAAGAAACAAAGCTGAAATAAACTCATAAACACAGAAAACAAACTGATGGTTGCCATGGGGGGAAGGATGGAAGAATGGGTGAAATAGGTGAAGGGGGAAAAAGTTAGTGAGAATGTCTGACATCCTGACTTGGGTGATGGTTACACAAGTGTATACATATGTCAAAATTCAATCTGTACTAAGATTGTGCATTTTATTGTATGCACCACCATATAAAGCTTTTTAGAAAAAGAGTATATATTGTTAATATGAATTGGGGACAATATTATGTAGGAAATAAAGCCTTTATGTGTGGGGTCATAATAAATAAAATAGTATTCTGATTACGTGAGAAGAGTAAATCAAAGACACAGTCTCTTGAGGAGAAGTTGCCACAGTCCCCTATGTTACTCAGTTCTGTTTCTATCAGGATGCAAAGGTCAAAAATGGTGCTATCCTTTAAGACTTAAAATATAAAACTCAAAATGCCATCACCAAACATCCCTTTGAGGCAATTCAGTGTTTTTAAAAGGTGGAGAGTAGCTGGCTATGGTAGAGTTGACATATCAAATACTTTGGTGAAGACTTTCTCAACAGATAACTGTACTGAGCCCATGCTTGAAGACAGTACTTCCTCTGCAATCTGTCTCTAGGACTGTATGTCTTTGACTAAATTTCAGCTCCAGCATCTGCCCACTGCGCCCTACAGTTGGCATCTCCAGAGTCGGATGATCTCAGTATTCATGAGAAAGAGGAATTCCCCAGGTATCCCCTGAAACTCTGTTAGCAAAGGGAGACCCCAGCACTTTGGCTGATTGCATGGAAGACAGTAGCACAGATGAACTCAGAGCAGCCCAGCCTGGCCTTGACTCAGCTACCAGGTCTGTCTCAGCTGTTTCAGGATGTGGGTGTTTCAGAGAGTCATGAACTTCAAGCCCCTCCTCAGGACAAGGGTATAAGCTACACAGGAAGCCTTGATGATAAGTTTCCAGTGAAAAATGGAGACGCTGATGTCTGCTGGAATTAGCTTGCTGAAGAAGGAGATACTATTTGCTCTAGGCCATTCACTCAATGTACCTATAGACATGGAATGTGAGCCTGGGGATTTTTAGGTACATTTACTCTGAAGGAGACATCATGACATATGAGCCAGCTTGCCTCTGAATTTTATTTTGATCAGGGATGGAGAACAGGGGCAGGATTCCTGGGAATTCAGGACACAGAGCTCCAATCTCCTTCCTCTGCAGACAGAAAGCTCAGGAACCCAAAGCTAGAGAACACCAGCCTTGGGAGATCACGGGCAGGGGGATGTCCTTATTTCTAGCAGCTGTAGTTGAGTAACAAAGGTTACAGTATCTTGTCAGCTGCAGGCTGGTAGCAGCAATGTCTGGGACTCAGGCAGTGACAGAAGCTCTGGGTTCATCTTTATCCATAGGACAAGGGCAGCAACAGGGCCATCTTCACAAGGTCTGTGATCGAAACTCTAGTGGAAGACCTATAATTGAAACTCTAGTGCAAGACCTCATGCTCAGAAGTAGGTCCTCTCTTGGGGTTTAATGCCTGTGGGTAAAATGGCAGTATTTCCAGAATCTCTCTCCTGGCCTTAGTCCACCTCCATATCAATAGGTAGTTACATGGGTGAGCAAGGGCATGTCTGGACTGGAGAATTGGGTGAGGTCCCTTTTTCTGTAGCCAGGTGGTGAGAGACACGGACGAGCAGAAGTGGACAACTGCTTGCAGGCAATAAATGGGTTTCTCCCACTTTATTTCTCCCTTTGCCTGATTTTGGTTCAAAGGTATTTTGCCCTGGGCTGGGAGAATATTTTTTCCCTGGAGTTACAATGCCATACTGTCATGTTCTTGAAATTCTTAGTAATTTTGCCTTTGGATTTTTGTTTTATAAGTGACAGCAGATGGGACTGTGAAGCATTTGCAAGAAGCTTAAAACTTTAAGCTGATGAATTGTCCCACCTCCTAGTGCCACTCCCAAAACCCCACTCAACCCCATTGCTACCTTCCTGCCACCCTGGCATGGTTTTGGACCACCTGATCTCCAGAAACTGCTGTTGCTCTCAGAGCCTGAGCAAAGGTTAAGGTCAGGTGTGAGAGGGCCCAGGAACCTGTAATAGTCTGAGCTTACTCTATAAGTATCCCGACGCCAGGGAAGCTTGACACTAAGTAGCAAATAAAAATTCCAGAGCAGGTAGAGAGATGCCTGTGGACCCAAGGAGAAAGGAAAAAGCTGTCTTTCTGCTTTTTGAACAAAGGATCCCACTGTTCCATTTTCCACCGATGGCTCTGGGCTGCTGGAAAATGGTTCCAAGCCACAGAAAAATAGTGCTTGCAAGCACTGTCATTTTGATCAGTTATGAAACAGGCCCCAGAGTTGTTGTCTGGAATCCCAGACAAGGTGGGTGGCTAAGAAAGTTTGTCCCACACATCTAGGGGGTTCTCACAGTTTGGTACTCTTCATGGAATTAAGAATATTAACAATTGTAGCAAGAAACAGTAAGGTTCTATGGAAGATTCATACCACAGGAAAGGAAAGTAGCTTTCTTTATTTATATCAGCTCCCAGTTTGGCAAACTCCCACTGTTATTTCAGAGGCAGTTACAACTATATTCCAGTGAACATTCCAGGATGGTGTGCATAATTTTATGAGAAATTACAGGCAAATAGACATTCTGTTGATGTCTGTTCATCTTCCTTACTGAGTCAGTTTTCTCAATACAGATATTTAATGTGTGCTGTTTTTCTACTATATTTATAAAATGTTATGGTATATGTATTCCCATACATGTATTTTATGTTGTATGTACTGATTTATATAGATCTGTACACATCTACACAAGGTCCTTGTAAGAACTGCCACATTGGGGTATTATCTTTTTGTATCTTTGTTTCTCCAATTAAAACTAATGTCACTAAGTCAAAGCAATTATTCAAATTTTCCTAGGGAATTGAGTTCAACCCTTTTCAACCATTTTTGCTCCTTCTGGGTACTTATACTTCTTTAAGTTTACATGCATGTTTAAATTCAAAAAATTTCCAAGCCCATTGTGAAGTCTGTCAACATTACCAGGGTAATACTTAATGAACTTTTCTGTTTTCCTTTGTTTAAATTTCACTTTTTCAGAACCATGGATCCTATCTACATCCCAGGACATCTTGGGTCTTGCTCAAATAGTCCTGCAGTATATTAATGTAGTTGCCAAATACAATCAGTATCTTTATTTCTCAACTACTTGTTATTATAAATGAGTGAAAAAATGGCCACAATTTTTCACTCTTCTCTAAACTCATACCCTTTATGATTGGCTTTGCAACTCTTCCCTTCAGGAAGGAGAATCTGTTTCCTAGCTCCCTAAGCCGAGACTGGCCTTGTGAAATTTTCCTGGTCAATAGAATATGGCAGAGGTGGCTCTGTGCCAGGGTCAAAGAGGCCTTTTATGTGTTTCTGTTGTGCCTCTCAGAAGCAGCTAACCACAGGTGAACACATATACAAGGCGTCTGAGATCAGCCAAATCCAGCCCAGATTAGCAGAATGGCCCAGCTGATTTACATACTTATGAGCTAAATAAATGCTTGTTGTTTTAAGTTACTACATTTTGGGGTAGTTAGTTATAAAGCAACAGCTAACTGATACTCCCCTATCTGATATATTAGGACGAAGTGTCAACTACTGTTGTTAGTCAACAGGATGTAAAGACAAAGGAAAAGCCCACATTGACTCCCTGACCTCAACTAGTTCACAATATATCAAGTTTTTGGACATCTGCACATAGAAGCATCTATGCTATACATATGCTCAGGTAATTTAATCCAAGATTGTCAGGCAGATTCCCAAAGTGGTGAATGTTTCCCTATCAGATGCAAGGAAAGCGCTGTACTGGAGGGAGAGAGAAAAAGAAAGATGCAGAGACAGAGAGACAAAGAGAGAAACAGAGAAACAGATAACCTCAAGTAACAGATACTTCCCATTTAAAGTCACTTTTCCCTATTTCATATGTGGTGGTGAAATGACTTTTTGGGGGTGGAAGGAAAAGGGTGCCTTACCTTCTCCCCTGAATGATCCATCTAGTTGGCCTCTGTCTTCCCCTTGTAATTTCTGCATAATTGCTCTCAGTTTTGCTCTTGTTACTACCTGAAACTCCCGGCTACCCTCCTCCAACTGGGTACCAATTTCTGGGCAGGGTATCAGTGGATTGGTGAATGTCTGTTGGATCACATTTACCTTTCCACTTTGTACACAAGTATAGGAGACTACACGGAGATGACTTTTCCTGAAAAGATGTGGTAAAGGGGAATTCCAAGGTAGGGCTCATACAGTTTACTTAGAGTACTGGAGTCCTGTTTGATCTCTCTTGTCATTCTCTAATCCGTTCTTCAGAACAAAATTAAATTTCTTAAGTTGAAAATTGTATCATGTCACTTTCCTAATTAAAACCTGCTTATGATTTTTCATTACACTTAGAATAAAGTCTAAATTAATATGCCATATTATATAGCAGTCTCTTTTTTACTCCTTAAAGCTCACAAAAGCCTTTCATACATACTCTATCTCAAATAAATCATCACAGGTTGTCGGAACGAAATTATTTTGTTTATTTTTCCCTTTGGTTTCTCCTTATACCCCCAGATAACGTAAGTACCACGAGAGTAGATATTGTTTATTTCCTATTCACTATTGCAGCCTTGGTACCTAGCATCACTATGACATAGAATATGTGCTTAATAAATATTTGTTTAATTAATGAATGGAGAAATGAACAATAAAGATCTTTGAAGGATGTACCTGTGTTCATTAGCTATTCCTACTACTATGCTAGGTAACAAATTGTTCCAAAACTCAGTGGTATAAACAAACATATTTATTCTCACAAATCTGTGGGTCGGCTGGTGCAGTCCTTCTTCAGGCTGCAGTGGCTGGGGTAGTTCTATTCACATGAGCATCCCAGCCACCTTAAATCAGAGGGTTTCTGGGCATTTTCTGTGATGGTAAGAGGCCCATGGCATCAAGCCCCTTACAAAAGCACTTTTGCAAGCTTATAGTTATATCGTGTCAAACAAATGAGTCACATAGTACAGTCCAAAGTCATGGGTTGAAGAATTATGCCTCTTCTACTCTCCAACACACTATCAAAAGTAGGATAAAAGTCTTTTATTCTCCTTTTGAAACCCCATTCTTTTTACTTATTATGTTTTAATTAGAGCAGTGTTGTAAGGCAACATTGCCTTTACCATTATGGTAACTATTGTTATTAATGTTATTATCATATCATAATAATTGGCATAATCATTACATCCAAGTTGATAATAATGTCTTCTACCAAAGCTGCATTAATTTTGATACGGAAATTCCAGTTGATCTAGTAAAGTAAGAAAAATAAAACAAAGACAATAATGAAAATTCTTAAAACCAGAGATAAAGAGAAAATCCTTAAAAGCAGTCAGAGTAAAAGATGCGTAAGTACAGAATAACAAAGGGAGAATGTCAGGATACTTTCTATTGGAAACAATGCAATCCAGAAAACAATGGAGCAACATTTAAAGTACTTAAAAATGAAGAAAGAAATTGTCAACCAAGAATTCTATGCACAAAAATAAACTTTTAATAATTGAAGGTAAAATAAAGACTTTTTTGGATATAAAAAAGCTGAGCAAATTTTAACCAATGGGCTTTCAAGCTATATCAAGGAAGTCCTTCAGGCAGAAGGATAACAATAGCAACTGGAAATCTGGATCTACACAAAGGACTGAAGAGCTGCAGAAATGGCAAATGTAAGCGTAAATATAAAATACGTATCTTAAAATTTCCTTGAGAGGTAATTACTTAAAGCAATAATAATAATAACAATATATTGTGGGGTTTATAACATACATAGAAGTAAAATGTATGACAACAGAGGCCAATGGCTTGGAGAGAATAAATGGAAGCATATTGATAAATTTTGTTTACTAGCACGTAGTGTAATAATACTCTGTGAATTAAGCAAGACATCATCCCCTATCAGAAATTAAAATGCTGTCTCAAGATAAAAAGAGTAACAAGAGTAGAAATAACAAGAGCATAAAGCTCATAAATAGATCAAAGTACTTACAAGAATTAGTATATAATAAATAACTCATCTTAAATCAGTGGGGAAAGAATACATTATCCAACAAATGTGCTTGAAACCAGGAGACAATTTTGAAATAGAACAATATTTCCTCTGCTTTTCTAAAGATATGTTATTCCAGATAAGGATAAAAGATTAAGTATAAAAAAATTAAATCATGAAGGGAGTTAAGGAAAATATGGGTGAAGAATTATACAATTGTATTATGGAAAATATCTTACTGAAGCATCTTACTGAAGAAAGAATCTATAAAGAAAAAAATTCTAAATGCAAATTTCAAAAGCAAACTAACTCAAAAGCCAAATTTTAAATGAAAATTTTTGAGTAATACATGTCTGACAATTAATTCCTTAATATGCTTATTCTTTAGAAAATAATATACCAATGGTAATACCAAACACACCAATGGAAAACTAGGCCAATAATACAAACTGCATATAAATGCACACACTCATATACATATGTGAGTGTATACATACATATATCTGTATGTTTTATACATATATGTGTGTGCATATATATATATATATAAAACAGATGAAATACTTAGAAAAGATCTTATCAACATGTTTGTCAAAATTTATCTTGAAAATAAAATGCATTTTGCATGATGTGACAATGCTTAAAATGCAAGAATAAATGACAAAAATCAGATTATAAAACACTACATGAACAGTATTATCTTCAATTGTTAACAATGGTGTGTACATAGAAGTGCAAGGACAAAGATAAAGCATATAGAGTAACATTTTAAGAATAATTTGTAAGTGGTGTAATTGTGGACAGTTTTTTTCTTCCTTGTCTATCTGCTTTATAAAGTTCTATCACTAATATAATTTTATATTACATTTAGAAAAATAAAATAATACAAAGTATATATATATTTTTTCTGACTAAAATAAAGCAACTGACGTTGTGGTACCAAATAAAATCTGCTATAATTTATATGGTTACAGTGTTTGCATTTTCATTGTGATAGGTCAAACAGATGTCGCTGCTTACAAGATTCCTTTTTATGACACTAAGCAGAGTAGTTTCAACATAACTACTTTCCCAGCAGAACTTTCTGTAAAGCCATATACACTACTATGTCCCTCCCTGAGCAAAATATTAATCTCATGTGGACATTTTTTGCATTCCTCAATGCTAACATCACCGAATAAATTGTGTAAAAACTTCAATTCGATATTAAAAATGACCTTGTTATTGATAAGACATTTAATATAAAAAAGTAAAGCCAGTGAATATTTAGTTATTATATTCTTTGTGGATCCGAGATTCTCCTCTAAAGTTATCTTTAGATTAACACCATGTTTACATGTCTAAAATAATTCTTTTTTGGTTATTTTTGAGAATATACAGGGAGAATTATTCAGGTTCCCCTCCTCTTTTTCCTAATGACAAGCACATGCCAGAAAATTAGGGTGAAGGTGAAAACATAAACTGTAGAACTTGGATCCTACTTGCCGGGGTGAGAAGACAAGGCTGTAAGAAGTAAGTGTCTTTGTCTTTCTTTCAAGACAGCTCCTGATGTGCCAACTTCACGACCTCTCGCTATCCATTTGTAGAGTGGCAGCATCCATAGCTGATCCTAGATGAACTTCATCTCCAGATATTTAGAAGTGTCATAAAGAAATGAAGAATCCATGTTCAACAATATGGATGAACCTGGGGAACACTGTTCTAACTGATATAAGCCAGACACAGAAAGGTAACTATTTCATGATCACACTTATATGTGGAATTTTAAAAAGTCAACCCCATAGACCCGGAGGGCAGAAAGGTGGTTGTCAAGGGCTGGCAGTAGGAGAAATGAAAAAAATATTGGTTACGCGATACAGACGTTCAGTTCTAAGAAGAGTAAGTTCTGGGTAATGAAAAGCATGGTAACTCTAGGAAACAATACTACATTGTATACTTGAAGTTTGCTGAGAGATCTTAAGTATTCTTACCACACACATGAGCGAGGTAACTATGTGAGGTGATAGATGTATTAACTAACTTGATGGTGGCAGTTACTTCACAAAGTATGTGTATATTAAAGCATCAAGATAATACACCTAAAAAGAAATAACATTGTACAAAATAAGTACATGCAATTTTTGTCAATCACACATGAATAAATCTGGAGAAAAAAATACTTTAAAAAACAAATGAAGAATCAACGATTCCATCCAGCATAATGACAACCCTTACAGTGGTGCCGGCAGAGGGTACTATAGCGACTGGAAAAGAGGCAACGGAAGCTTTGGAATCCTGTTAGTTCTGTTTTTTTAATCTGGTTGTCAGTTACACAGGTGTGTTCAGTTTGTTATTAAACACGAGTGTGTCTCTGTTTAACTACACTTCTGATATGTGCTACAAGTTTCGTGCAATGATAGTCACTTTAATATTGCTCCAGGTTCTGTGAAAATTATCCATTCTGTTTGCAGTTTTCTTAAGAGTGACTTTTCTTAAAACCAATAGAAAAAATACATTTGTTTTACATGCTTAGTCTACTCCATTTTCATCATTGTAGAGCCAGTGTTTTGGGTATATTAATACAACTTTCTTAGATACAAGCTCTGTATATTTGGGAAAAGCAATTCTACAAACATTAAAGGAATACCTGTATCTAGATCATGTTGACAATTAATTAAAATAGATTTCAACAAATCATATTTAAATGTCCCTGAACTTGGTATTGCTCACTTAACTAGGTTTGCCCTAATCTTGGAATTCATTATTTTTTCCTTTCTAGTGTGAAATTACTAAATGCAAATAAAGCAATCCTATCATGGAACATCAAAATGGCAAAAGCTATTCCCCAAACATCTGCAAGATTATTTTAGGTGTGTTAAATTAGTATGTCCAAATTGCTTTAGGCAAGCTGAAACAAATAAGAATCAAAGACACCCCCTGTAAGAGTGAGAAAATAAACTTACAGAGATTGTCACACAGCCATTGAGACAACTGTTTTTCCAGTATGTTGAGCCCCTTAAACACAGAAGACAGAATCAATAACTAGATTTTGGCATTGTCACAAAAGATGCCACATAAGTAGAATCTGAATACACTGAGTAAGCTTAAGTAAGACTGAATATTCCTTGAGCCTTAATTTTCTTGTCTGTTGAATGCGGATCCTAATGTTAAACTTTTGGTGTTTTTGAGATTAGAGAAAGTATATAATGAGTCTGGCAGAGAATCTTCCCCTAAACTGACAGCAGTACCAGGAACAGGGGCACCATGGAATGCAGGGAACAGTTCTTTGCAAAGTGTAACTGCGATTCAAATGTTATTTATTATCCTCATTTTATTTGAATGTATCAGTAAGAAACCATTCTGGGAAGAGTGATCATTTTAACTCTTATTCATAAATTATTTATTTTCTATCATGAAATTTCTTAATCACATACTAATTGGTGGGTGGCATTTTTTATAATGTGCAAATTATTTCTTTATAATTTTTATCACTAGTCTAAATGTGCAAATTATTTATTCAATATATTATGATGTAGCCCTATTTCCTATTTCCTTACGTCTTCTACAAGTAAATTTTACTCCAGCCCTGCTAGTGATTTGAGCTTTTATGCTATTGTCTACAATTAATTTATTCAACAAATATATTTTGAGAAATAACTAGGTGCCAGATTGTCCTACATTCCCAGAATATAATACTGGAGTGACCAGCTCAAAGATCTCATTCCTCATGGAGTTTATAACAGGGAAACAGACAATGAAGAAAAAGGGTAATAAGCAAATAGTTTAGGATGGCAGTAAGTGAAAAGTACTATAAGAAAAACAAATAGTGCAGGGTAAGGGAGATTTGGAGTGAGAAGGATAGTTCTCATTGAGGAAGTGACATTTGACACTTGTAGCAGGTTTGAGACTTAGCCATGGCATGATCTGGGCAAAGAGCAAGCAGAGGGACCAGCTGGTGCAAAGGTCAGAGGCTGGCGTAGGCTCACGTGGGGCTGGAGCAGAGTGAGTAAGCAGGGGAAGACTGTGGTGGAGCGGAGCCAGATGGTAAGGCACTGCAGCCCTCCAGCTTACTCTGTCTGTGAGATGCAGTGTTTAAGCACAGAAATAGCATGAGGTACCTTGCTGCATTTTAAAAAGATGCATTGTAGATTTTAAAAGGATCAGAGGGTCGGCCCGCCTGCTGTGTTGAGAAGTCACTTGGGAAGACTGTGACAGTTAGCAGAGAGACCAGTTAGGAGGTGATTATCCAGGTGACAGAGTCTGGTAGCTCCAAGGAGTCTTAAAACACTGGGGGTAATCAAAAGTGGTTGAATTTTGGATGTCTTCTGAAGGAAGAACCAAGAGGAATTACTGATAGATTTTTATGGGATGTGAGAGGACACAGCAAATCCTTCTGTGTCACAGAAAATTATTATGAAGGAAAACATTGCAATTTTTAATTTAAAATCTTTTTGTTTAAAGTGTATTCTTTCTATTGAATTGTACATAATAAACAACATGTGAAATAAATGAAAGCTTTGTTAATATATCTTTCAAAATGTTTCCCTGGTGAGTCTTGGGAAGAAACGTCTGTATCAGGAAATCTTGGATAAGTGTGTGAGCTGCGCATCAGGCCTCTCTGCTCTGACCTCTGGGAGGCCAGCTACTTTGTGGTTGTTGTCAATTTATTTCATGTCCATCAACCGACGTTGAAGTGGCATTTAATGACTTCATTAACTGAGATTCTGCTGGCTTTTGACCTTGTGATTTCCAAATTTGTGACTTCTTATTCTTCCTTGCAATCTTTGCCAGGCTGTCTCCAAGAATTTTACTTTACTGTCAAGAGAAAATGACTTCCAGTTCTTTCATGTGTCAGAATCTTGTCATTTCTGCAGGTGTGGTCCATTGTGACTCAGGATAAGAGGTGAGGCATTCATTTGATTGTCACTTTCTTTTCTTTTAACTCTCTAAGAACATACCTCCCCTCTACTTCTTTATGCATGTGTGTGTCACAGTGGGTATTGTTACATAATTGCCTTAATGCTGAGTGTGAACTGTTTTATCCTCTGAGGTTCTACTTACGAAAAAAGATAATTCTGCAACAAAACTTTTTCAATTACGAAAGACTTTATTTGACATCTTCATAAGTGGTGGAATGTTTGAAATACTTCTCTGAAATAAATAAATGCTGACTGATTGATTACTGAGAAGTTGGCTTCTTTTTCTTAGGGACTCTGGAGATGTAAGAAAAAAAAAGTTTGGTTAAGGAGGAACCATGAATCTTCCAGACTTCAGTGAATATAAGGGTATCTCTTACTCTTTCTCAGTATCTCTACATTTAATACTTTTTACTCGGCTCTTCATAAAGACTATGTATTGTGCCCCCTTTTAGAACTGTGGAAATCATTCCTGAATACTTCAACGAAAAATTGTTTGTTTTAACCCGGGTTGGTTGTTTAACTTGGTTTACATCTGTTAAAATTTTGTGGGTATTAGGATGGAAAATACAATTATTTTCTTTTACCCCAAGGCAAAACCATCTCTTATCTCTACATCTCATGATGGCACTATTCTCCCTCACACAAAATGCTGTTCTTAGAAAAAATCCAAATCATCTTCCTTGCTTACTGCATCTCTGCAGCCTTGTCACTACCAGGTATTCTGGATACAGTAGCTGGAGGTCATGAGAAACACAGGCCAACAGG
The DNA here is from genome assembly GCA_032199065.1 of Smutsia gigantea. NCBI lineage: Eukaryota > Metazoa > Chordata > Mammalia > Pholidota > Manidae > Smutsia > Smutsia gigantea. The sequence goes on from JAVSCE010022138.1 coordinate 56,473, forward strand.
AGGAAATGCACTGTGCCTTTCTGAGTTCTCGTCTCTGATTTATCTCTTACTTGAAGCAGTTTCGAGTAAGGGACAAAAGGTTAGCCTATTAACTTAGCATATTTTTAAGTAGCAGGTGGTAACCTCTTGAATAGGCCTGGTTATAACCAAATGGCACACCTGTCACAGAATCCATGTGTGTGTCACTGATTAGCAGCCCAGGACTGAAAGCCAGGAGACCCCACTCTGCCAACAGGGAAAGCAAGTTATCCCTGGAGAAGAACGTTCTTATCAATTGGAAGGCCACTAAAGATGCTAGTATACGATTCTATCAGATTTATCATTGACAAGCTTCCTAAAGATAATACTATACAGGGATCTGTTATTCTAGGATCTTTTATGGCACACAGCCTTTTTTTTTCCTTTCTTTTTAAGGCTTTATTATTCTTTTTAGAGAAGTTTTAGGTTTACCACAAAATTGAGGGGAGCTACAAATATTTTCATATGCCCCCTGTCCCCAGTCATGACTGGACTCTCTCTTTATCAACATCACGCACCAAAGTGGTAACTATTTTACCAAGGATGAGTCTACACTGACACATCATAATTATCCAAAGTCCATAGTTTACATCACTTCTGGTGCTGTACGTTCTATGGCTCTGGAGAAATGTATAATGACATATATCCATCATTACAGTTTCATACAAAGTATTTCACTGCCATAAAACACCTCTGTGCTCTGCTAACCACTGATCTTTTTTATTGTCTCCACAGTTTTGCCTTTTGCAGAATGTCACGTAGTTGGAATCCTTCAGTGTGTGGACTTCTCAGTGGACATGCACTTCGGGTTCCTTCCTGGCTTTCAGGAATTGATAGCTCATTTCTTTTTAGTGATGAATGACATCCCACCATCTGAATGTCCCAGTTTATTTTTCCATTCACCTACTGGAGGACGTTTTGCTTTCAAGTTTGCACAATTATGAATAATTATTTATCCTATAAACATTTTTAAATGTTGATACTATAAAATTTGTGTTCAGGTTTTTGTGTGAACATCAGCTTCAATTCCTTGGGTAAATACCAAGAAGTGCAGTTGCTGGGTCATATATAAAGAGTATGTTTAATTTTGGAAGAAACTGCCAACCTCTCTTCCAAGGTGGCTGTGCCATTTTGCATTCTCACCAGCATGAGATTTCCTGTTGTCCCACATCCTTGTCAGCATAGGTGGTGTTGGTATTCCACATTTCAGTCATTCTGATAGATGCATAATCATTATCCCATTTTTTTTAATGAGCTTTTCCGTGATGACATATGATGTGGAGCATCTTTTCATGTGCTTTTTTTATCATCTGCATATCTTCTTTGATGAGGTGTCTATTAAGGTTTTTTGCCCATATTCTTAATCAGGTTGTTCATTTTTTTGTTGTTGAACTATAAAAGTTCTTTGTATATTTTCGATCCAGTCCTTTATCACGTGGGTTTTTTGGAAATATTTTCTCCCAGTCTGGGTCTTGTCTTCTAAGTCTCTTGATATTGTCTTTCTCAGGGCAGTTTGTAATTTTAATGAAGTCTGTCTGATCAGCTGTTTCTTTCATGCATTGTGCCTTTGGTGTTGTTTGGCCTTAACCCTTTGCTCTTCCCTTCTAGACTGGAAGTCCACTCGGGACTTGTGTCTGCTCTTCACTACCCAGACTCACAGGTGTGGGCAGGATGTTCTATGAATGTGGGTATCACGTTGTCACAGTGACCAAACTCACGAGGTGTGCAAGAAACAAACTGTACAAAAACAGCAATTTTATATTTAGAAAAAACTAACTTCAGCCAAAGCTTTACATTTCTTGACTCCTGTCATAATCAAAAAGCCAAAAGAAAATTATGTTATATCCAGCAAAATGATTACATGCATCTGGAAAAAGAAGTAAATGAAATAACAATCACATCCTTGTTAGAAAACAGAAAATAGAAAAGAAACTGCTGGCTGATAAAAGAAAAAAACAAAGTTCATTCTTTTGCCGGAATATCAAGGAAGACATTCTCCGAGGAGTGAGAGGATATCTTATTTGCTGTAACTGTAATCTTCCTAAATAAGACAGCAAAACTATGGGAGGTAAAGATTCAAATTATTATTTTTGGAGCTTTTCAGTTTCAGGGTGGAAAAATAACACAGGAAATGTTGGTTCTTATCTTTTCTTTCTGAAAGGCAAACCTTGCTTGTGGTTCTTTTTTGGGCAGGACAGGAACAGTCATTTTCCATTCTTGGAATTATGGCCCTGATCCAGTGTCATACTGGAGCTGGACAGCACTGATTCAAGAAAGCCACCTGTGCTCCTATACTCTCAACTCCCTCTTCTGTTACATCACATTGGTAGCTTGAAATCAGCCAAGGTGGGAGGGCATTTACACAACAGAATTTGGCAAACACTCAAATCAGCCCTCCTACCGGAGTTCAGGGTTAAAGATTTACCAGCACGCACATCCTGTAAAGTCTGGCACCCACCTGCCGCTCCTCACTCCACCTTCCTGCAGAGATCTCATCTCCTGAGTGATACTACCTGCTTAGTGAATAAAGCCACTGAACTTTCTCCCAGATTCCAGCCACAGCCCCTGTTCCCTTTGTACATGTAGTTCCCATATTGTATTTATAATGAACAAGTTGGATAAGGGAACTAGTACCAGGTAGAAGTTACAGACAGATAATAGTAATGGTGATAGAGTCTCACTGATAGGCATATTATAAGGGTTCAGTGAATATAAATTAAGCTGAATAGCTTTCCCTGTCTGATCTGGTCAATGCACATTACTCAAAGGCATAGGAAACACTAAAAGCTGTCTATTATTATCAAATAGCACCAACATTTCCAAAGATTCAATTTATCTTCAGGCAAACTAGTTCACTCCACAGAAGAAACATTTTTACAATATAGAAAGAGTAGGTTTTATAATCCTCATTATGTAAAAATTTCAGAGTAAACATAGATTAAATCATATTCTAAAATTGCACCATGAATCCATCATAGTTGTAACTAAAAACCACATCACTCTTAAAGCCCCACCAAAGGTCACCATTTCAACGTAAGATTCTACAGTAACAAAAGAGGATCTCTGTGTAACAAGTACTGGTACTTTGGAAATGCAGTAAAAGTATATGTTTTTATCTTATGATAAACATATTTATCATCAGTGAAAAAAGGCAATGTTATCTTATGAGTAAATTATTTTCAAATAAATACATGTCATCTGGCAACAAAAGGGAACAAGACTGAAAATTCAAATTTGAGAACTGGTGTCTATGTTCAGGACAGGGACTCTGAAACACACAATTCTTGGAGAGCCTTAGGAATTTCCTTATTACCATATATATTTTCCTGGAACAATTCTTTACATTTGTATTTTTTTTCCAGTTTGCAAAATACTTTAATCTTTACAGTCTCATTCCCATTTTATTTTCACAACATTCCCCAGGTGGTGGTAAATATTATGCTACTTAATGTATTAGGAAACTATAGCTTAGAGAGACTGTCAGTTGCTCAAAGTCACAAAGCTTAGTTAATAGACTTCTGATATGTCCTCTTATTTCTTGCACTGTCATTGCATGGAAAGACAAAAATTATTCATTTATGGATATTTTTGATATTTTCGTTTTACTAGGTTAACTTAACCTTAAGCGTCATTACAAATTTTCTTGATAATATTTTGAAATTCAAACTAGTGCTATTCTTTATAGCTTGTTCTTTATTTTGGGCATATGATAATACGACCGCTATGGCAAGGGTATGATGTGACAATGCTGTGCTCACCACTTTACCTACATGACGTCATTCAGTGTTCAGGATACAATAAGCACTCATATTTATTAAAAAGGACTGAAATTGAAATACGTAAAAGAATTTGTCCAAGATCACATAGTGGTAGGTAGGGATTTGAAGGATCTTAGAGCCTAAGAGTTGCATTAGTATGTATGTTGGGAGCCATGTGGCACAAGAACAATAAGACTCCATTTTGTTTTAAAGACTCCATCTTGTTGTTTACTTCTTGTTGATCACTTTCACGCCACATTTTCCCGCCAAATGTTCTCACTCCTGTCGGCTTCTTACGTCAGAGGCAAATGCGCATGCGCACAACTCGGTGCATGATTGGACTTTGTAGATTGCTTCATTAGCATAGTGGGCAACCAATCAGAAAAGACCACACCCTGTAATGTCTATATATTCTCTGCTCTAACCTGCAGTAAACGAGACTTGGTCAGAAAGCCTGTCTTGTCTCCATTCTTTCTGTCTTCTGTCCTTAGGTCCCAGTTGGTGAACCCCGCAGCTGGGGGTTTATACATTCGCAGACCTGCAGGCTGGGTCAAGTGGCACCCAACGTGGGGCTTGAGCCCAGACTCTGAGATTAAGAGTCTCATGCTCTACCGACTGAGCTAGCCAGGTGGCTAGTGTGCTCTGTAATTGATACTGCTGTTCAAAAAGCTCAACAAGCCCATTCTCTACATCATTTGAATTCTCATACTCTTAAGCTTCTTTTCAAAATAACTAGAGAACAAGCCAGACAGATTGTTAAACAATGTTCTTCATGTGTCACCTTCCTGCCCGCCCCACATTTAGGAGTTAATCCTAGGGGCCTGGTTCCTAATGAAATATGGCAAATGGATGTGACGCACATCCCAGAGTTCAGCAATCTTAAATATTTGCATGTTACTATAGATATCTTTAGTGGATTCATTCATGGTACCCTTCAAACAAGGGAAGCTGGAAAGCACATTATTGCTCACACCCTTGCTTGCCTAGCAGTGATGGGTCAACCCAAAATTATTAAAACTGACAACGGCCCCGGTTATGTTGGAAGTAATTTTCAGCAGTTTTGCTCTCAGTTACAAATAAAACATGTTACAGGTATTCCCTATAACCCACAGGACCAAGGAATTGTTGAAAGAGCCCATCAAACCCTTAAACATACCTTTGAAAAATTAAAAAGGGGAATGCTATACCCAGTAAAAGGATCCCCGAGAAATATACTTAGTCATGCCTTGTTTATTTTAAATTTTCTAAATTTGGATACAAAAAATAAAACAGTTGCAGACCGCTTATGGCACCCTAACACACAAGATGATTATGCAGCAGTGCTGTGGAAAGATCCCCTGACCTATAAATGGTCTGGACCTGACCCAGTCCTCATATGGGGACGGGGGTCAGTGTGCGTTTTTGTTACCAAAAATGAAGCAGCAAGATGGCTACCAGAAAGACTCGTAAAACAGGTAGATAACTTTAACCATTCATCCAGAGGGGATGAAACCCCCTGAGATCACGTTTCTTTTTCTTTTACAGAATAAACATGAAAAAGATTGGGATACATGTATTCTGGATTCTGCTAAGCCTGCCCAAGATTGAAGCCACTTCAGGGCAACAGCAACATTCCCCTTATAAGATGACTTGGAAAATTCTGAATGGAGAGTCTTGGACCACCTACAACTCCACAATGTCAGAGGGAGCCTTGTGGACCTGGTGGCCATCTTTGTATTTCAATTTAGAAAACGTCTTCTATCCAGCAGCCCAATGTGAGCCCCAAGCAAGAGCCTCCATAAGTGAGAATGGGTTCTATGCTTGCCCTGGGTTTAGAAATGGACAGATGAAAGACACCTGCGGAACGATCACCTCTTACTACTGTAAGAGTTGGGCCTGTGTCACAAGTAATGATGGGAGTTCAAAGTGGAGCACTAAACCATGGCTCCTAAAATGGGAATTCGTTAAGAAGTGCACTTTTACTTTTAGTGGGATTGGGTCTTATTCAGAGAACTGCAATCTTGTAAAATTAACTTTTACCGAAGAAGAAAAAAAGGACAGAAGATGGGTATCAGGATTGATGTGGGGGTCTTCATATTTACCAGACACCTCAACAAGCCACATTAATTCAGATTAGGTTAACATATGAAGCCATTGCAGTTGCAGTGGGGCCCAATCCAGTGAAAAACAAAATCCTGCTTCCTCCTACTATAAAACCCCCATCCGCTGTCACGATGAGCCCCTATAATAACAGCTATAGCGGCTCCATCAACCCACTGGTCTCCACCCGTCAACCCACAATCCCTGGCTTGGGAGGCCCCTCACCCATTCCCACCTATTCGGGACCTGCCCAAGCCCTCTGGCAAACAGTTCCACATATGAATTACTGAATAGCACTAACCCCAATGCCACAGTCAGCTGTTGGCTCTGCCTTTCTATGAACCCCCCTTTTTATGAAGCAGTAGCCTACTCAGGAACTTATAGCCATAACACAACTCTGACTAAACAATGCAGCTTAAGATCAAAGCGAGGCTTGTCTCTTCGAGTCTCAGGCTTGGGGACTTGCATAGGTAAGGTACCTTCTAGCCACCAAAGACTTTGCAATAAGAAATAAGACTGTTTCTTCTCCCAATGTTTCTGATGGCCAATGGTTGATCCCTGATAGGGGATGGTGGATATGTTCCACCTCCAAAGTAACTCCATGCATTAGCTCAAACTTTAATCATTCTAATGATTACTGCATTATGGTTGCCATCTTTCCTCGAGTCACGTATCATCAGGAGTTGCCAGATCGTCCATTTGACTGGACAAAAGATACACAGACCCGTTCTAAGAGAGAAATTGTTACCGCCCTTACAGTAGCCACTCTCTTTGCCCTAGGGGCTTCTGGGACTGGTTTGGGGATTGCGTCCTATGTAGAACAACAGAAAGGATTTAGTTCTCTCTGAGAGGTGGTAGACGAAGATATTAGCCGCATTGAGCAATCCATCACTGCTCTAGAAAAGTCGGTCTCCTCATTAGCCGAAGTGGCCCTGCAAAACAGGAGAGGCTTAGACCTCTTATTTCTTCAACTGGGTGGCCTCTGTGCAGCTTTACATGAGGAATGCTGCTTCTATTCAGATCATACAGGCATAGTAAAAGAAAACATGGCTAAAGTCAGAGAAGGGATCTTAGGAAGAAAGAGAGCTCGTGAAGCTCAGGAAAGTTGGTTCGAATCTTGGTTCCAATCCTCCCCGTGGTTAACTACATTATTTTCTTCACTTCTAGGACCCTTGTTGGGTCTCCGGCTGCTGCTATCACTAGGACCTTTCTTATTCAACAAGCTTACAATGTTTATAAAACAACAAGTTAATTCCCTTACTGCTCGTCCCCTCCAGGTCCACTATCATAGACTCAATTTAGCCAATAGAGGGCTCGCTGAGTTGTGATGATATCTCCTCAGCTCCTCACTAGTGGACCTTTCCTGGGCCGTCACAAGAACAGCCCTGACCAGGAGAAAGCCAAATGCTATACAGCAGGAGTTCTCTCAGACCACCTGCCTAGAAAAAGAATGATGCTAAACCTTGTTGAACTTTGTTACTTAATTGCTCTGCTTTATGTATCCTTTATTGATCAATTCATTGCTTCCTCTTTTAGGTTAGATTGTATTTACTATAATCTTTACAGATGTATGATTTTGAGAGTCTTTTTTGTCTGGCAGATTGGGCCTTATACTCATACTCTCCCTTGGCCCTTAGGCCTTCCAGAAAATCGTCATCTTCATAAAAGAACAAATCAGTACTGCCCTCGGCAGACAAACACAAGTCCACTATCATCAGCTTGATCTAATGGGCCAAAGGTATGATGTGCCCTATTGTTGTTGTTGTGCCAAATGGCTCCCCTCTTTTAAGAACTGCATAGGATTCAGACCTATGCATATCGGCTCACCTTAAAATGAGTACGATATGGGCACCAATGTGGGTGCAAGGCTGAGCACTGCAAGGGAAGGTCCATGAACCGCCTCTGAATTCCCTGAGAGAAAAACCTGGCTTGCATGGAGGTCAGTATCAAAAATAACAAACGCCCTTCCTCCCCTCTGCAAAAGATACTAAGGGCCAACATTGACACCCATCGATGGGGAGTCTTAGAGGAGCCAGGTCACTACTCCCCCAATTGGTTAATGCCCATCGCTAATAGCGACTCTCCCTTTCTTTTATATAAAAGAAGGGAGGAGTATGTAAATATTGTTTCATGTACCACTTGGTGTCTGCCTTTCTCCATTCCACTTTGGAGAGTTTTTTTTTACATAAATTAGTTTAAATACATTCTAATTTGTGACCAATATCCTTAAAACAACTCATGTCATTGCTCTTAACTTTAGCAGTCTTCCTTTACTTCGTGGCTATTGCCATTTATATATTAATTCAATATTTAGCCAGTGAAAAAAGGCCATGTCCAGTCATTCTTAAGTGCACTGAAGTCAGACTACCTGGGCCTGAATCCTGACCCTCTGCTTACTTGCTGTGATACATTATGAGTTACTTATGCTCTCCCTGTATCAGTTTCTTCCTCGGTAAAATGAGGTTAAAAACAGTATCTTCTCTTGATGTTAGTATGATGATTAGAAAATTGAATACATATAAAGTACTCAGAATAATGCCTCACATACAGTGTTAGTTCTTATTTACAATGAATATGTGTGTCACCTATATAGGAATAGGTAATATTTAACTGCCCAGGGGTCCTATTCAAGGAGTTATACTGCACTCTTGAAATTTTATTTGCAAACTCATGCTTCCTAAGTCATAGCAAAAGGATCTAATCTGCTATTTTGCTGTTATTTTGGAAGAAAATGTTGTATAGTGAAGAGTTTAAGTTAATTAAATATTAGTTCTTCTGTGCAAATTTAATTAGCATCTCTATGAGCTTCCATTTACTACTTCACAAAATGGGACTATTAATATATCTCTCACAGTATTGCCTGGAGGACTCCTTCTTGACCTTTACAAAGTCAGGCAGGACAAGTGTAGAAAATACTCACCTTAAAGCAGCTCAGTGGCGTGAAGAGGCAAGGCTGTCTCAGCCTCAGGCCCCTTTGGTGCTCAGTATCTTTACCCACCTGAATCCTGTTTCCAGCACTCCATAGAGAAGCCCTGACCTAGGGAATCACATGCAGTGCCAACAGACGCCAGAGTGCCCGACACACAGACGACACCATGTTAGTTCCACTTGACTAGTCAAATTAATGGGACTTCACTGTATTTGATGAAAACTCGGGAACATTGTAGAGCCTTGAATGGAGGCTGTTGAGCGTAATTTATGTCACTGTGTTTCATTCTGACATGAGTCTATCCCACTCCATACCATTTATCTTTGATTTTTTGTGGACTAGGAAATTCAGTTATCAAGTGTTTGAAATTATGTCAAAAATACTAGCAAAGCTAAGAATGGAGTTCTCCCTTTAGGAAAATAACCAGTGTTAAGGAGATGTTAAGGAGCAGGAATCACAAGAAACAAAGCAAATCCACCATGGTATTTCCCTTCAGAGTTCAGGAAGGCTGCTCTGGAGCTGGTTGTTCTTTCATGCACTCTTAAGCCAGACCCCATACCTTTCCTGGACACCTTCGGAGATAAAAGTCCTTCAGACACTTTGTTCTCCAAAACAGACTCCATTTAGTAGTTAAAATGTCTACTCCAGTATAATAATCTCAACTGGAGTGTTGATTAACAGTTCAAAGTCTCCTTCCTCAGAGCCTGGTTCTGCTCCAGCAGGAAGCCGGCAGTGGAAAGGGGCTGTAATTGGCTTCTTCTCTCTTGACTACCCTGATCTGCCATTTTTTCCCTCCTGGGGCCCTTATAGACATCCCCCTTCCTCCCATGACTAAGAACTTCCATTTCTAGCTGGCCATTTATGACTTCTTTCTTAGTCTCCCAGCCACACAGTTTTGAACACCTCTGGTATCTTTCTCAGGTCTTTTCCCCTTCAGGTGACTCTTTAACACAAGGCATCAGGCAACCCCTCCATCCTTCTCAAGTACAGCCCATAGGTCCACAGAAAACAAACAGCTTAGAGCTGTAATCAGTGCCAGTAGAGTTTCTTTTCAAAACATAGCCCCAACTGTATTTAAAAGGTCCCTCGAAGCAGCTTTTGACAATTGGGATTTCTCAGGTATAAGCCATCAGCTCACTTTGTCTTCTGAAGGTAGGGTGCCCAGAGCGAGTACTTGCGGTGGTCAGTTGAAGCCCCCTTAACAGTCTCGAGGGGAGCAGACAGTTCTCCCTCCTTCACTGAGGCTTTGGGGTGTGGAGGCGAGTGGACATACAGCATAGCTCTCTCCAAAGAAAACCTCACCAATCTTCTGCTTTCTTACCCACTTCGATTTCAAATCTTTATTCTCCCAGGGAGTGCACAAGTGTTACACAATAGGTTTGGAACCTTTCTGTATGTTCTTCATGGCTGCTAGTACCTTACATGGGAATAAGAGACTGGATAATGGCTATAATCTTAAATTCCTTACTAAAATGAATCATAATTACTGGCTAGATTTAGATAATTTAATTGTCTAGATATGTTATTAATTCAGGTGAAATAAAACTGTCTTACAATCAGGAAAACTTCCTTCCTAAAAATCATGGATCATGCAGAAACTCTCCCAGGGCTAATACTATAATTTTGGGTCAGTTTATCAATAGATGAAATCATTAGCCAGTAGAGTTTTAAATTATCCCAAAGAACATAATTATATCTTGGATGATGTGAAATTGGAAATAATGTTTATAATTTTAATATGTGAGGCTAGAATTGAAGGCAGCCCTGATAGGATGTTAGGGCCAGATAAATAATTATTCCTGTTTGAAAGGGTATCTCACCCCACCCTCCCTTCCCCGAAATAACTCAGGGAGGCGCGAACCCACACAAGATATTTTAATGGCTGTAATAGAAAATGAAAATGGCTGTTTCCGAGTAGAGAGCAGCAGCTCATGGGTGAGGAAGCGCATTCTTGAGGAGTTGGGGTTGGGTGTGTCCTGCTACAGGGACGTTGGTAATTGGGTCTTAAGGGGGTGGTGTGATCATCTGGTCATTGGTGATTGGAGGCTCTGGGGATCAAGATGGTGGCTCCTGATCCAAGATGGCAGGCGCCTTAGCGCACCGGAATTGCCTTCACTGTTACTCTAATCCTGGGAGGTTTGCCAGATTCTAGCTGATTGTCCTGCAACCAGGACATCCTGGTGCCTTGGTTGCCTGGCAACCATTCTCCTTATAATTTTTTTTTCCTCTTCTAGAGGTGCAGAATACAATGTCATTTGGGATTGAAGCTGGCAGATAAGAATTTCAATCTTATTATATCAGCCAGAGCTTGTTTGGTGTGGACACAGCCTGGGCTTTAATGTCAGACAATTCCAAATTCAAATAGTGACATTAGAAAAGATAATTAACCTCTTTGAGTTTGCTTTAAAACTAAATATTACATTTCTGTCACGTGCCAAAGTTTTAAATGGAACTATTCCCCTCGCAGTCCACTGTTCAGGAAGCACCACTTAAGACATTCTTTGCGTGAAGACAGTCACTCATTATACAAAGGTCTGTTGGCACGTATCGTGCTCCAGGAGAGACCAGCAAAGGTTTTGCCAATTATCCAGAGAGGTGTCCTGGGGAAACACGCTGCCAGGGAAGGTGATGGTGGTTATCGAATTAACTGATTAATTTTTTTCATTAAAAAAAAAGTAGTTTCAGAGTGCCTCTCATATGTTCTATGAATTGTGCCACACAGTAAGAATTCAAGAATGAAGTCACCATGATCACAGTCCTCATGGAGCTTATAGTTTAATGGATGCTACGACAATACATGAGTAAATAAGAAATAAACAAGGTGTTTACAGGTGGTGATTATTGTTGGGAGAGGGACAAACAGAGAGAGATGGAGTTTAGATAGAAAATAACTATGTTAGCTTAATAGTGAAAAACACATGACTACAGATTAGAATCCTCAATTCCTTAAGAGCAGCAACTGTTCACTAAATCTCAACAGAGCTTTGGGAACATATAGCAGGTGCTCAATAAATATGTATAGAAATCTTTAGAACTATAATGAATAGCCCAGGCACAAAAGAATGGCATAACAATGAGCTATTCATTAAATCCACTCTCAGATTTTAAATAATTAGTGTTAAAATGTTCTTATGAAGCCAGGACAAAAAGTACTATGAAAATAATAACTATTGTTGTTACAAAGTCTACAGACATCTTCTATAAACACATATCTAGTCTTCCTCTTACGGCCTTAATTCTCTTTGTTAAAATATTTATTTTTTCACTGTTATTTTCAAACCTATTTATAATAAGCAAAATATGACAGTTTATCATTGTTTATTAAATAGAAAAACTGTCTGTAAATCATGCCTCTATCATTAACTCTGTGACCTCTAAAGCACAGATGGGAATTCTCATGATAAATTAGTATGTATATCATTTAAAGGAGGCAAATAAAATTGTGCAGACTGCTGTAGGAGATTACTGTGCACAGAGTCAATTAACTTCTAGAAAATGATGGACTTTTCCTACTGGCTGCAGGTAGACAATATTTTTCAAACCTTGGTAATGTTTTCCTTTCTTGTGACTTAGAACCCATTTAACTTGAAAGTTTGTCAGCCCCATTTTAAATCCCTACCAGCAGAGTTAATTGAGCATTACAATGATCATTAAATTCATTGAATGCATAGGTCTTTTGAGATTTCTCTTGGCAATTATATACTTTAATACTTATGTTATAAATTTAAAATTTCTTCCAATTTTTAGTTTCCAAAGCAACCCGAGCTAACTAAACTAAATATAGGATAAAAGTAATTGAATAAAGAAATGAAAAACACTTATCATCCCACCCACCAAATGATAAACACAGTGTCACCTTTGTATAAATATTTTAGAACTTCCTTCATTTTATTTGTATGTTTACATATTTCATAATTTTTAATGTGATATATCATCCATGCTGCTCATCAACCATTTTTTACCATCAACCATTCAACTTATCCCCATGGAGATAAAATTACTTTCCATTATTTTATGATCACATATATTTATATACAACACATACATAATGCACATATCATAATTAAATTTTATCAGTCCCTATTTCTTGACACAACTAGTTTTCAACTTTTAATCCTTATAAATAATGCCACAATAAGCAACATGCTTAACTAAATTTTGCACATATTTCTATTTCCTTTGGAAATGGAAATGGAACTTATTAACCAAGATTTTACACATTTTTAAGCAGGTGATACCATTGCAAGTTGACCCCCAAAATTTAAAATTTAGGCCCCCATGTACTCTGTATGGCATAAACTTATTATGAAGTTAAACCAAGGAGAAGGTACGATGTAATATGTAATATACAGAGCAAAACTGAGATGAAATTATATGCTAATTTTAATTGATGTGCTAATAATAACAATAGTACTTTAATTATGTTCTAATTTTGATGAAGGATAATGTCTCAGAATCACCTTAGAAAAATAGCCATCTCTGCTGGAAAACGTGGCTGGAGTTTAATTTCTGAGTTAGTTTGGAGGATGTTTGATTACAATGTGGCTTGACTCAAGCGTAAATTGCTGTGAAGGATGTCCCCGTAGGTCAAACAGCAGAGCGGAGACAGAAAGTGACAGCACATCAGGCTTTCCTTTACTTGTCACACACCGAGATGTTCTGAGCAGCTTTTGTCTGCTCACTGCTCTTCTAGGTACGAGAGCAAGCGGAAGAAGGGCAGGGATGGTTCTTGTTCCCCAGAATCTTACTCATTTAAAAGATTGAAAAACTGAAAAATTCCACAGCCGTACAAGGAAATAGTTGAAAAAAAAAATTGAGTTGCACAAGTCAGCATAAATGATAGTAGTCTGAGTAAAAAAAGAAAATATTGGGTAGTTTAATTAGGAATTTATAGGAAAAAAAGTAAAATTTGAACTAGACATTGAAGGAGGGGTAAGACTGGGAAAGAAAGAAAAACACTGCCATCCCAACAATCAGAAATGAAAATGAGCTTCTCATAACTAATTTTCACTAAACCCCTTTGATTGGAATAGGAAGATTCTGTTGGGAAAGTATAGACCATAAAGTGGAAAGATTTATTAGGACCAAGGATCCTAGGATAAGAAAACCCACTTTAATGTCTAAATTAAAGCGAGCCATTTGAAGGTTTCTGTGTAGGAAGATAAAAACGGAAGTCAGGATTCAGTTGCTCTTGCAGACATGCAATATAAATATTTATTGAAGACTCACTGTGAACTACACATTAGCAAAGAAAATTAGATTCTTTGTTGTAACTCCAGGGAGAAATGTCTCAGGGCAAAATACCTTTGAAACCAAAATCAGTCAAAGGGAGAAATAATGGGAGAAACTCATTTATTGCTTACAAGCAGTTTGTTCACTTCTGCTCTCCTGTGTTTCTCATGACCCGGCTGCAGAAGAAAGGCTGAGACAGGGACCATAGGCTTAGACAGAGTAGGGGGAGGGCCTCCAGGGAAAGCAAGGCAGAATATTTGCAGTCAGAGCAATGTACCTACATGCAAGGAAACCCCCTACCAAAACTCTGTGTTAAACATTAAGCTCTAGGGTCATTCTTCAGTAAGATCAGTTAATGTTCCCCAGTTAAAGAAGAGTAGCATATGTTTTTATTATGCTAATCATTTGTAATCATGTGTAAGATTCACTTTAGCATGATAAAAGGCCCAGGCCTATGTGCTGTCTTTCCTCTTTCAGATCTGATGGGGTGATTTTACAAACTGGGCAATTAATTTAGCATGCAGACCCAGCTGTAAACAACATAGTAAAAGGCAGGAAAGATTCCACCTTAAACATAAGATTGCATTTTAACACCCAGGAAGTTTAAGAAGGAAGATTCTTAACTTACTCTTTAGCAAACAGACAATACCTCAGCCCACCTTGGGGGCTGGGCAGGCCACCTTTTGATATGCTCCTAGACCAAGACTCCGTATCCCATAGAGAAATCATGGCAGGAAATTCCTTATGTTAAGTTACTTGTAAATATTCTAGGACCACTTAATAAGTCCACACCCCTAAGCTTTTTTCATGTTCTCGAAAAATCTTCATCTGCCTATAAAACCCCCTAGACAACACACCACCCCAGACTCTCCTGTCCCCTCCTGGCGTGAGCCGGGAGCTCTGTGCTTTCACTTTATCTCTAAATAAAAGCCTGTACCTTACTCTCCTACCTTGATTGTTTGTGCAGCTCATTCTTCAGCTTTGGGAACAAGAATCCCAGCATCAGCTGCACCTCTAAGACCACATTGTCTGCTCAGCTCTATCCATCACAAAGCTGCCCTTTTGCTCTCTCTATTGGTAACCTCTGACTACCTCTCAAATACTGAGGAAAACAAAGGAATTTTCCCCTTCCCACAACAGAGATAAATTTTGATATGGGGCAAAAAGTACAAAAACACCTAAAGGCTTTTGTTTACTGAAAACCTGAACTCTGAAGGATATTTTATAAGTAGGGTTGAGAGAATCCCACTACTTTGGAGAGTGTGAGGCTCAAGCTCAGAGGGTAATTAGGTCCCTAAGTCTGAGGAGGAATGCGGCAAAAATCCGAGTCCAACAGTCAATTGCATGTTGACTGTTGGTACTGACCATCTCTGCCCAGCTCCTCGGCAGCACCATGGTAGATTAGCAAGAACTGGAGGAATGACTGTGGGTATCTCACAGGCCTTGTCACTAGGCTCAGCATTTCCAGCTTCTACAGAACCCAGTGCCCAGGCTGGCATGAAAGTTCCTAGGTTTAAAGTGGAATGACCATACATGTCAGTTTTCCTTCAACAGTCCTGGTTTACTTTGTGTTATTCTGGAGAAATTTTAAGTGCTCCTCCTTCTACTCTTAAGAAGGTCCCATTTTGGATGATAAATTATGTACACACCCTTAAAACTTTTAAGAGACCAGGCAGGGTTCTTCAATAAGGATTCTAGTAGTGAACAGTGAGGGTAACGGTGAATGAACAAGAAATCCTTCAACCAAATCTTGAGTAAATGGAAGCACTTCATAGGTAACCTGAGTATGGCCCTTCTCAGGGCTGGAGTTGATCACATCTTCTTCTCTGGCTTCCAAATCTTCACCTTCTCAGTCATGTTACAAATTCTTCCAAATTAGCACAGATTTTCCACCAGGACCCACAAGTTTGTAAAAGCAGGAAATGCACAGTATTATGGACTGAATGTTTATGTCTCCCTAAAATTCATATGTTGAAATCCTAATATGATGGTTTTAAGGTGTGGCTTTTGAAGGATGCTTAAGTTCATGGGGCTCCACTCTCATGAATGGGATTAGTGCTCTTAGAAGAAGAGACACAGAGGCTGGTGGCCTCTCTGTGCTCCCAGCCATATAAGGATACAAGTAGAAAGTGTCTGTCTATAAACCAGGAAAAGGGCTTTCACCAGAACCCACCTGTACTCGTATGCAGATCTTTGACTACAGCCTCCAGAACAGTGAGAATTTTTTGTTGTTTAAGCCTCCCAGTCTATTGTATTTTGTTACAGTGGCCTGAACTGAGCAAGATACCTGGGAACTTTATATTTATAAATCATATTCAGCTCCTTTAGCAGAGTGCGTCTTCTACTGCTACTCCCTTGCTCACTTCCCTCCAGCTTCACTGACCTCGTCAATGTTCCTTGAACTTGCCATTCAGGCCCTGACCTCAGGGCTTTTGCCTCTGATGTTTCCTCTTGCTGGAATGCTCTTCTCCCGGATGTATGCATATATCGCCCCACACTTCTCTGCTCAGCTGTCCACTTACCACTGGGCTCTTCCACAGCAATTGTAGGACAGAGCATCCATACTGCCATTTCCCTTTCCCTTTCCCTTTCTGAATTATCTAGTCCCTTTTTCATATTTTATTTTTCCCCATAGTTCTTAATTATTAACACAAAATATCTTTACTTGTATGTCTCAGTTATAACTATTTTCTCTTCCTATAAAGTCAGCTGCAAGAGGTCAGGGACTTGTTTTCCTAGATGTGCCCCTAGCTCCTTGACTGTACTTGACACATAGTTGGCACTCAATAAATATATGCTTAAAGAAAAAAAAATAGCTAATAGAGTTATGAAAACTTGGTTGTAGAATAGAATGGCAAATAAGATCACCAGAGAGTTATTGGTCTCACTTATAAAAACAAACTTTGCATCTTTCTTACTTATACTTCAGCTTTTTACCTTTGCAATCACTTGAAAATATTATTTAGTCATGCTTAGAGTGATGTTTTTATTCACCATCTCCTTGAGAATCCTATTTCCATATCATTCATTTTTGTAAATGTCATCTTTCTAAAGGAAGAAAGAAATCAAATATTCAAAGTTAATGCTTTTTACATGATTCCATAGGCCCTAGTCATTTTAGACATGTTTTTGCCAGATCGTGAATAAATACTGGGTTACCTTAGAGGCTTCTGGATGAAACTAAGCTCTTCAGTGATCATCTAAAAATCAGTTCTCCAAACAACAGAAAAAGGAGTCCTTGGTAATTTCAAGTCATGTCAGAGTGAGTTGGGATACCTTCATTAACACAGACTTTGCGGTTTAGCCTGAGTCTAAGGAGGCCCACATAGCAGACTAATGAACACTGTCTGGACAAAGTAGATTCCTAAAGCTTACTCCTAACTGCCAGGATTTTAGACTTCTTCATGGAGCATATCAAAGATCTTGACTGAAGCATTGTCACCCTATTGCCTGTAGGTCCTTGTAATATCATAAAGACAGTGTATTTATGATTTTTGCTTTTTGTCTCTGAGGAAGGTTGTGTCAGTTAAAGCATCTTTAACTTGCCTGCTAAGTAAATCTAGTAACATTGGTGATACATTGGTGATACAGCTTCCTGTTTTAAATGGCCTTGTTTGTTAAAATGCAACCAGCAACCAAGCCTGGGGACTTTAGGGGTCTCCTAGTTCCCAGGGACACACTGCCTGGCTACTCACTGACCTTTAAACACATTGTGAGGCATTTTCTGCTCTGGCTAGTCTTTCATAGTGGGCTACCAACTGTGCTGGTTTGGGAAAGCAAAAGCCAGAAGCAACCTTTATCACAACCAGATCACAGTTGTGATCTGTCAAGTAAGATATAATGTCAAATAAGATATAACGATCAATTTTTTATCTTAGAATTGCAATCTATTCTTAAACTAACTTGACTATGCTTACATATTTGTAAAGGTTTTATAGAAATGAGCAACCCAACAGGACATTTAGCAGGGAATCTGCCTCAGGTTACTGTGTGACACTCATCAAAATGTGCTGCTCTGATCCTCCTACTAATTGGGAGTGTAACTGGGTGATGATCCCGGTCTACCATCTTTCTGGGTCTGCCACCATGGTCATACCAAGCTCATGACTGAACCCAGTGGGAGGACTCAGGCGGATCTATTCTGAAGATCTGAGACTCTTCCAGTGGGCACCTCTGGCTCTAGGCCTCCCCATTGGCCTGGTCAAACATTCTTTGGAAATGCACTATAGTCAGCATCCTTTCTACCCAGTGCTCCCCCCTCTGCTCTCTCCTTCCACAGAAGTTAGACCTCCACCACAGTCGGAAGGCTCTTGCCCTTGCTGCCTTCACAAATTAATCTCTCGCAGGACTAATTCCATCTTGGTATCTTCTTCTTAGCAGACCTGAATGAATACGCTATTGAAACTTACACAGCCCTCTCACCAGAAGTCTCTTTTATCAATCCAACAAGGGCTTATTAAACATTAGCATCAGTATCACACCCTGTCCTTATCATTGGAGATACCAATATTATACTAATAGTGAAACTATGTATTAGATAAAGATTGTACTTTGTTGAGGGACATGTACATTAAACAAATAATTATGAGTGTAATGAAAAAAGAGTTCTATGGCAACACAATTTGGAAGATCAAATAAATTCAGGGAGTTGAGGATAGTCACTCTTAGCAAGAGAGTTTTAGACTGAGACCTAAAGGAGCTGTGGGAATTAGCTAGGCAAGCAGGAGAAAAGGGAAATAGTTTACTAAACATAATCTAAGAAAAGAAAGCACATGGCTTGTTCTGGCAACTAAAGGGATCTGAGAGTGGAAGGGATTTGAGTGTGGAAGGGATTTGAGAGTGGATAGAAAGGCCCCACAGGATGCCTGTAAGTTCAATACAGCGAAGAATCCCTGAAGGGCGGAAATGAGCAGAGCACCGTGGAACCACTTCTTTTTCCCAGGTAAAGTAACTGGGATAAATGTCTTTTGAGTCTCCCCTTTATAGTTCTATCTGCTTCTTCTTCACATCCCATGATCGTATAATATCAAAGCCCTGTGACTTAGAGCATGGTGGTGTCTTTCTAATGACACAACTTAATAATATTCAGCAATGTGACTAACGGTATGATAGCAGATGAACGAGTGGTTCATACATTTCTTAGCAACTATATTCTGACATTGGTAGGTGCTGAATAAATATTTGTTGTGAATCTGATGTGTATACATACCCTTTAATATTCCAATGACATGAAGAATGGAATTCAAGTTACTAGGGTTTAATTACTAACCTTCAGGTTTAATTACCCCCAAAATATGTTTTTTCTTAACCCTGTATTTACAGAGTTCCAAAAGAAGCTGTGAATTGTCTGCTTGGATGGTTCATATGAAAAGCTTAGCTGGATAATTCAGGTCTAATATGAGAGCTGTAAGACCATGATTACCCAATTTGACTATTTCCAAGCATTCTATTTATAAGAATTTTCTAAAGGCATTCACAACTTCTGATATTTATTTATGAGAAGGGAAAGAATGCACAGCAGAAGAGCAATAATATTGATTAAATACCTCCTATAAGCCGGCCTCCAGGTAAAACCCTATTTACCTATCAATCATGTATCTATCAACACACACAAAATGATCTTTCCTAAAAATCTAGAGAATTAAGGAAAGATAATTTTTCGCCTGAATTATGCAGAGGCTTGCCTCAGCTTGACTCTAATTTTTGTTGAGATCTTTGAATACATCCAATTAAGTGTTATTTAAAATAACACCTTAATGCATTCCCTTAAAAGTACAAATATCATGTTTTGCTAAGCATAATGGTAAATCTGTCATCTTAATCTGACTTTCTCTATCCTTAATTACAATGCAGCTATTAGGTTAACAATGATGTCACTAAATAAGGCACGCTAATTTTACGTTAGGATTAAATGTTAAGGAAAATTATATCTTCCCTCAAGAATATGATTGAAGTATAAATGTAGTATAATAGTGTCTGACAGTACCTTTCAGAGAACATCAAGGGGACTGTTTCTGAGGTAGCTGTAGGTGACTGACGACCTATGGACCAAATAATCCAGTATATGATAATAAGTAAATGAAATGCCAAGTAATGTAGGGAACATAGAGAAAAATGAGTAATAAAAGAAGTCTGGATGATACTTGAAGAGGTCATTTAGCTTAGAATTCTGGCATTTTTCAATTTCAACTTAAGTCCATAAATCGCTGGAGAATTCACACACCTAAGATAGGCAAGAGAAAGGTGGCTGCAGTAAAGGAGCCGTGATACTTTCAGCAGTCTCTCCTGTTTAGAATCCTTCCCCTCTCTTAACATATTAAGTGAAAACATTTACTTGGAAACTGCTGGAATTTGGAAGCTAATTTGTTTGCAAAATGTCAGTAACTTTGATTTAAATCAGGGTCAGCACACTAAAGGGCCAGATAATAATTAGGCTTTTCTTGCCAGAGGTTTCTCTGCTGTGACTTAGTCTGGAAGTGGGTGAGTGTAGCCGTGCACCAGAAATACTGCAGCAAAGAAAGGTGGCTTGCCCCACTTGGCCCAGGCCATGGTTTGCTGAGCACTATTCTAAAGAGCAAATAGTATACTTTAGAGGCTTATGGCTAATTCTTTAAGTGGTTCTATTCCTTTCTCCGTAGAATTCATGTGTTTGAGATATTTTCAGGTTTTAGATATTTTTAATGAATTTTGAATAAGTTGTTCAAGGTGGTCTCTACTTTAACTTGGGTATTCTTGTTTTCACGTGCAGTCCTCAAAATTAGACAAATGTTTATTTGCCACTTACTCTAAGCCAGTCGCTGCTCTAGGTGCTGATGATGTCTGAGGGAATAAGAGAATCAAAGATGTCTGCCCCATGCTACTTACATCCCAGGAGGGGAGAGACAGATAATAAGAATAAACATAATATATGAGTAAACTATGTAGTATTTTAGAAGGTGATACATGTTTTGGAAACAGGATAAAAAGGGGTCAGTGTAAAGAGGATTGAGCGTGGAGTGGAGTATGGAAGTCAGTTTGCCTTAGGAAATAGTGTGGTCAGGGTGGAAGACGCTGTGAAGGTGAAGTTTGCTACCTTAGAGGATGCAGGGGTTGACCATGCAGATGTTTGGGGAAAGTGTCCCAGTGGAGAACAGGCCAGAGCAAAGGCCTGAGGCCTGTGTGTCCTGTGAGCAGACTGGGGGGCAGTGTAGCTAGAACAGAGTGAGTGGTAAGCACAAAGGACAGATGGAGGTCAGTGGTAAGGAAGTAAGTCAGAGGCGTAAGGTGGGCATAGGGCCTGGAGAACCTCTGTAAAGATTTCACTTTTGCTTTGAAAGAAATTTGGGAGCTTGGCAAGTCCTAAGCAGAAAAGTGACATAAGCTGGTTTATATCATCAGCGGCACTACTTCATTTTTATGACTTTAGACTGTAAGCTGGAAGTAAAATATGAGGAAGGCTAACAGTTGAGAGTGACAGACAGCGTCAAGAAACTCCAGGTATCATAACATACGCATATTCTCCTTAAGGGACTGGAGTTCTATACTACCGTTTTCCCTGAAATCTAAAGGTCCATTTCCCAGAAACCTCTGCCAAAAAAATAAAATAAGTATTCTCTCCTTATCTCTTCATGGCAGACCTAAGTATGAGAAGAAGGTTGCCTGCTGATTCACCACATCTCAGTCTGAGCAATCCCAGGCACACATTTTTAAGACATAAACAAAGCTGTCTCTGCGAAATGTATTCAGTAGCAGATTGCAGTATTCACAGCCTTCATTTACGCAGATCACTTTGTTTAATTCGTGCTTACTGGTAATATTAGGTAAGCACAGATCATATTCTTATGAAAATTCTCCCCTGAAGGCTAATTCATTCATAATGAAAACCACATTTTGAGCAGTGGAAAAGTGCAGCTGGTGACTCTGGAAAGACATTTTCATCTTCTTGAACACATTTCGACTTTCTAAGTATTGCATATTCATAGGAGAGAATGTCTCCTGAATTCCAGCCTAATGAAACACGAAGTTAGAGATGTGCTGACATTTTCTCACTCCTTTGCTGTCTGAGAAGCTGTTATCAAGAAGACTCTACTGCTCATTAGAGAATTGATCAGATCCAGTGCTTAGCTATTAACATGTCTCTGATCAAATGAAGCTGCTCAGATGAGAGAATTGCAAACTAACAGATTGGAAGAACTCATCCAGGGAAATATCACCCCAAAAATGAAACACTTGAAGATACAAAACAAAACCGATTTCAAGCACATCCACACATGACCATTGCTAGCTTTTATACCACCCAAGCACATTTTAGACCTGCTGTGGACATCAGGTCATTTGATGGTGGCACATAAGAACCTTTAATTTGCATATGTCCCCTAATATACATGGTCTTCATCTTTTACAGAAAATCTACAATTTTAATATTCTGTTTACCTTTTTATTAAATGTACACTGGGACAAGACTAAAGTGATTCCTACATAGAATCTTCTAAGAGGCATTTTGTTAAGCTTTTTTTTTCGCCAGAAATTTCTGTGACATCATGCTCAGTAAGCAAGCCATAAGCAATTTATCATTTCACGACTTATTCAATGTCAGCCCTTTTCCCGAGCATTCCCTTCTTTTCAGTATTTATCTCCATTCTCACTATCTTTTTCTGGTAAATCTTTGTCCATTATAGTATTGCACGATATAATTGTTAAAGCATTTTAAACTAAGATTACATTTAAATTTTCATTTAGAGATTTAACTAAGTTAAGAATATCTTAGATAAGTTTCACCAAGACTGTTTTAGTAATATCACTAGGCTGGGCTTCACCGTGTGATTTCAGAATGCTACCACCTAAATATAAATAAAAGCTTCAGATAATTATTAGGACCCTTTTAAAATAGTTTTTCTTTTTGGTAATATGGACCACCAGGCACACCCAGTTTTGTGTGCTATGTGTGATTACTCAGACGGCTTGTTTGTAAGTAGCAGCAAGCCTGTTCTCTACTTGCTTTTGTATCCAAATTCTTCTTATCGTCATTCTGCATGTGTTAGATGGACTCCCAGAAGGAAATAGATGATGCCCTCAAGCTGATTAATTGAGGAGCAAGGTTTTATAAGGATTTAAAGAGGTATGTGCAGGGTTTAGGAAAAGCAACGGGGATGATGACCAGTCTAGGGCTGGTAAGAGAAGGAGCCATTACTATTCTTACTCTTGAAGGGGCAAGGAAGGGAAGCTGTTACTGGGATCCAGGAGCAAGAGAGCTATGTGGTGAAGGAAGGTCTCTTGATGAGACTTGTGTCCTTTGGTGAAGGGACATGACCCATTCATGGCAACCCCTACTAGGGGAAGCCAAGGAAATAACTATGAGGACTTTCTGTTCCTCCATCCCTTTGATCTCCTTCCAGTATCCCTCATTTGTTGAATCCAGCCCAAAACCAGATAGCAAGATTTTTGTTGTCTTCCTCACAGGTCAGGCTCCAAGGACACAAAGCAAAGTGGGGAGGATAAAGAGCAGATCTCAAGAGGCAAATGGGGCATTTTCAGCACAGCTTTCAAATCAAGTTTACTGCTCACTCTGAGGTTGGACAGAAGCATTCAGATAAGCTAGATGGCCCACTAAGAGTGACTAGATGAGGTTATTACTGAAATCCTTGTAGTAGTTCAATCTACTCATATTCCTTCAGAAAGGCCTCTTGAGAGCCTTATGTAAGAATCACGGCATGTGTGATCAATTTCTTTAGTAGGTCCCTCCAGGATATCTGTGATTAGCATGCTTTCATTAATTCTTTTTTCAATTTTAAGTGACTAATTGGCACCTATCCTTAACTTTGTGGAACTACTTAGACATTGACAGAGTTTCAAAACATAAGCTTGAAGGGAATCAATACAAATAAGGAAGATTTAGATGACAACTGACAACTGTTGGCGCTATTCAAACTTCATCCTATCTGACAAAAGAATACACTCCAGAATGTCATTAAATTTTAAAATCACACTCAAGTATTTTATTAATTCTCTTGGAACAAACCTCAATTTCATGCTCTCTACAGATGAAGTTGTTCAAGGAAGCCTCCAGCAAAACCAGTAGGTTCTGTGGTTCCCCAGAAAGGCGCCAACTCTCCATCCAGTGTCATTCTGAGCCAGATACAGTTCCAGGCACAGAGGGACCCGTTGTTTTAATGGATTAAAGTCTGTTCCAAGAATTCAAACACTTAACTTGTAGGCAGGTGTTTGCTTTGACTGTACGGTGTTTTCAGTTTGTTTCTGTTTGTTTTTAGTTATTAGACTGTCTTCAGGTATGTCATATGCTCTCTAATTTAACGTAGTCTGTTACTTAACTAGCATCTCCTGGTCTATGTTCAGAGACTAAACTCTGAATTTGTGTACAAATAAAGATGAGAAGGAAAGCACCCTTGGCTAAAGAGCATTATCACTGTTTTCTGCTCTCAATTTTACTATTTGATACAGAGTGATCTGTTCTGGGTTACATTCATAAAATGTCTCAGCCATAAAGACTCATATAGTTCAACTTTTTAAATTATTTTTGTTGTATTAACATTTTAGGATTTTTTTCATTTTATTATGTTGTGTAGTTTAGCTGACTATATGTTTAATGAACACTGTATGAGTTATTCTAAACAGCACCCCAGATACCCACTTCTTAACTGAATTGCCTGGGGTAGACTTGGTTCATCTTATTTAACCAAGACTCCTGAGGTTCCAGGGGAAAAAGTCATTCTTATTTTGACTCATAAAATAACACAAGAACTCTAGGGTAAACCACAATTTTAGTTTCCCTTCTGAGAAGGTTAAATTATCAGAATTTTCTTGGTTTTTCATGCTAATGCTATAGATTATATTCTGATTGTATTCTCCAAGTATCTTCTTTTTAATGTTTGTCAGACTTTAAATTTCTCAGATCCCTGCTATGAATTTGTTTTCAAATCCTGGCTTAATTTTTACATTTTCTGGGGAATAAGTATCAAGAAATTCTGCTCCTGTGTAATAATTTTTTAAATATTATCTAACAGAAAAGATGACTTTGGAAAACATCTGGACAGTAGATATCATTGTTCCTGCTTTTTAAATCTTAGAAGAAATATTTAAGCTTATGTGGACACTAATGATGATCTAGTGTCTGGATTTGTCTAAAAAGGCTGGACATATTATGATACATGTAGGGCTGTGCCTGACACTCTCTGCAATACTAAGAGTCCCAGAGAAAGCAAAGTAGGAAAATTACTGATTTTCTGAAATTCAGTCTCATCACAGTAGAATGAGACCTCAGAGGAGAAATTCAATTAACTTATAGAAATACTAAGAAAATAAATGTCTTGAAAACCTATTTCCAGGACTAAGATTTATGTCTTCCTCACAATATTTAAGAGTTATTTATTCAATCTGATTACAGGTTAGATAGTTATTTCCAATGGGCATGGATAAAATCATATCACTGACACCTCAAATAGGTACATTTGTATATGAGCCTTAAAGAGAGTCGATACTACTTGAACCTTAATATTTAAACATTTTTGAACATCAACAGTGCTCTAATGTTTTAGCCTAGAAAGATATCTAGGATTAAAAAATTATAATGAAGAAATATGGATTACAAAAATATAGTTTTATACTTCCTTTAAAGAAGTCTTGTCTATTATTCATGTTCTTTACATAAGAAATCTACCTGGAAAATTCTATTTAGAGGCAGGAAAATCTGCCTTTGTAGATTAAGTAGGAGATAAGCAATAAAATCATATAATACACTGTGTTGATTTTCCCATTGTTTTAGAATTGTATTAAATGATTCATTATATCTAGAGTGGTTTTGGTTACCATTTTAAGAATCTTCCAGCACTCTAAAAGGAGAGAACTAATAATTCATTCTACAGAGGTTTGTCACTGCAAGAAATCAGTGTTTGTGAGATTCATCCCAAAGCGGCTCTTGATGCAGGAAAGAAGCATGTTTAGGCCAATTTTTTTCTCTCATTGTTCTGCATTCTCCTTTTACTTCTTATTATAGACTTCCCATCTTTTTTGGCATCAAGAAGAAATGATTTTTCAAGATCATTATCTTCTATGTTTGGTTCTCAATGTAAAACTTCCCTCTCACTGCTTGGCTCAGGATCTGTTTCAAGATTATGTTCTTGGTGACAGATCTCTCCTGAGACCTGCCCTGCAGAACCGACCTTATGAGCCTACTTTCATGTGCTCTGCTCCAC
Source organism: Smutsia gigantea (assembly GCA_032199065.1). NCBI lineage: Eukaryota > Metazoa > Chordata > Mammalia > Pholidota > Manidae > Smutsia > Smutsia gigantea. The sequence continues at coordinate 82,677 of JAVSCE010022138.1, forward strand.
ATTCCCAAACTACTAACCCAGAAGACTACAGATAAATTGCAGTCACTATTTTAGCATAGATTTCAACCAAGTTTGCCTCTGAATCATCATTATCTTTAATTCTTACTGGTAATCGCCTTTTTAATGAACTTTCTCAAATCCCTGTGAAAAGCATGAGATTTACAAATTACAGTAGCAACTGTGATAGAAGGAATTTATTTCATAAAATTGAACACTAGTGTACATGAGATCTATGATTTCTCTGAGAATGCTGAATTGGTTTTTTATGAGTACTATAACATAACTATGAAAATTCAGTTTATCTGCTAATACCTCTAAACTCTTTTGCTAAAGATACATGTGCGTTGGTGGGGACTAAGTGTATGTGCATTTTTTTAAAGACTATTTTTTAAAAGCTATCTTAGGTTCACAGCAAAATTGAGGAAGGTGTAGAGATTTCCCATCTACCCCTTACCCCTATACTTGAATAGCCTCCCCATTATCAACATCCCCACCAGAATGGTACATGTGTTATATTGATGAACCTGCACTGACACATCATTATCATCTAAAGTCCATAGGTTACATTAGAGGTTACTCTTGGTGTTGTACATTCTACAGGTTTGGACAAATGTATAATGATATGTATCCATCTTTTTTTTTTCAACAACTTTTTTTCCTAATTTTTTTTCAGCTACTCTAGTTCCTTCCATATCTGTCTATATCTGTATCTAAAGCTATATCACCCACATATATATACAAAAAAAATACCCCAAATTTAGAATTGTATTAAATGATTCATTATATCTAGAGTGGTTTTGATTACCATTTTAAGAATCTTCCACTGCTCTAAAGGGAGAGAACTAATAATTCATTCTACAGAGGTTTGGTAACTTCTTCAAACTTACCAAAAATAAAAAAGTAAAGTAATGGCCTCTTAAAGTCTTTAAGAAATCAATATAATGAAAAGACTTGTTCTGTCTGCTAAAATGATAAAAAAATTATTTGTTATAACATGACCTTTGTAAGTTTAAACCAGATTATATATGGATATTTAGCCTTTTGGCTATATATATATATTACAAAATATGCAATGATAGCTCATACCTTTTTATTACAAAGTAGTATTCCATTATGTGGATATGCTACTACGTTTTTCTATTCACAAGTTGATGGACATGTGGGCTAGCACTATCTGGGGGCTATTACAAAGATTTGAATGTCTTTTTGTGGACATAGTCTTTCATTTATCTTTGGCAAATACCTAGGAGTTGAATGATATTTTACTTCTTAAGAAATGTCTAAATTATGTCTAAATTTACAAGTAATCGTATCTTGTTACCACCAGCAATGTATGATAATCCCAGTTATTCTATATCCTCCTCAGTACTTATTATAATACTTTTTAATTTTAGGTGTTATAGTTTATGTGCAGTGTGTTTTGACATGCATTTCCTAATAACTTTGAGAATCTTACTGATTTCCCTTTTATACTTGCAATATAATGACTCATAAGAAATACATATTTGGTCATTCCTATAACCAAATATATATTTCCCAGTTATGTCTGGTCTTCATCCATAGTTTCTGAAAACACTGCAGAGCCTTAAAAATGAAATGGGTGTTTTGTCATATTAATTAGAGACTTTTGGACCCCCCCCCCATCCAAGGGCAGGGCCTAGAGGCTGAGTCAGCCAATGGTCAATAATTTAGTCATTCATGACTGTGCAATCAAGCCGTCACAAAAACCCAGGAGAAGAGTTTTTTTGCTCTCTCTCTGTGCTCTGCTCTGCTCTGTTAGGTTGGATCCTGCCTCTTGGTTGGAGAGAGCTTCTTTGCTTGCAGACCAGAATGCCTCCACGTGCCACCACGCCAAGCCCCAAGCTCCATGAGGCTGGAAGCTCTTTATTTGGGACCTTGCCCTTTGTCTCTCTTCATCTGGCTGTTAACTTGTATCCTTTAGTAAACTGGTAAACCTAACTGTTTTCCTGAGTTCTGTGAACTGCTCAAGCAAATTAATAAAGACTAAGGGGGAGGTTGTGGGGGCCTCCAGTCTGTAGCCAGTAGGCCAGAGCACAGGTAACTGCCTGGGGCTTGTCACCGGCATCTGGAGTGGGGGATGGATGGCAATCTTATAGGATGGAGTTCTCCAACACCCTGCAGGTGTTCGAGAATTGCTTAGGCTATGTATGTGTGGAAAGACACCACCCACATATTTATACACATCAGAATCGGGTCTGGGTACCCAAATGAAGTTATGTTACTATTACTGCTATGTATAATACTGTTACTGTTATACATAGACATAGGGAAAAAATACACCATTGCATTTGGTGTTGGAAGGGTGGGAATTGCAATACTTTTTACATTTTGTTTGTTTTTAAAGAAATCATTGCTAAATCTAAGCTCCCCAAGTTTTTCTTCATTTGTTATTCTAGAATTTTATGGTATTAACTCTTACATTTAGGTCTATTTCTTAACTCTCTATTTTACCCATTTATCTACTTGCCTCCTCTTGTAACAAAACCATGCTGTCTTGATTACTGTATGTTTATAAGTCTTGACAGCACATAGTATATGTCCAATAACTTTGTTGTTATTAATAGTTATTTCAGATATGCTGGTGTTTTGCATATTCTTATAAATTTTATAATCAGCTTATCAACTTCTGCAAAATAACCTGCTGAAATTTTGATTGATATCATGATGAATATATAGGTAAATTTTGGGAAAATTAACATCTTATCAATATTGAGTCTTTTGACCCATGTACACAGTTTAGCTCTCCACTAGTTTAGACCTTTTTAAATTTCCTTCAACAATATTTTGTAGTTTTAGTCTTTAGTAATTCCATATATTTTCTCAAACCTATCCCTTAACAGTTCATATTTTAGATGCTACTATATACAGTTTTGTTTTTTGAAATTTAATTTTAATTAATGATTTTCATTGCCACTATGTGGTATGCAATCAATTATTACATACTGACTTGTAGTCAGCAAAATTGTATCCTGCAAACCTGATAAACTCACTCATTAGTTCTAGTAGATGTTTTGTAGATTTGACATGATTTTCTATGTAGATGATGGTGTGTTCCATGTAAATAAAGTAAATAAAAAGAAATTTACTTCTTTCTTTCCAATCTAAATGCCTATTCATTATTTTTCATGCCTTATTGCATTAGCTAGAACCTCAGAATAGTGTTGAAAAGTTTTAAGAGAAGACATCTTTACCTTCTTCCTGCTCTTAAGAAAGGAAGTACTGAGTCTTTAAATACTGAGTATTATATTGGTTATGAGATTTTCATAGTCCTCTTTCATCAGTTTAGGACTTATCTTCTGGTTCTCTGGAAGTTTTGAAACACAGATGGCTGCTGGATTTTGTTAAGTGTTTTTCCACATTTATTAAGGTAAACTTACTTTTTTCTCACATAGATTTGCTTCTTTGTTCTGTTGATGTGGTAAACACATTCATTTTTTTTCTTGAGTCTAAATGGTTATTTTTTTTTGTTAACATATCATTAATATACAAACTCATGAAGGTTTCCCATGAGCAACAGTGTGGTTTCAATATATTATCAAGTATCCCCCCACCCCATTGCAATCACTGTCCATCAACATAGTAAGATGCTATAGAGTTATTACTTGCCTTCTCTATGCTATACTGCCTTCCCTGTGACCTACCTATATTCTGTGTGCTAATTATAATGCCCCTTAATCCCCTTCTCCCTCCCTCCCCACCCACCCTATCCAACCCCTTCCCTTTGACAAGTGCTAGTCCCTTGGAGTTTGTGAGTCTGCTCCTGTTTTGTTCCTTTAGTTTTGTTTCACAAATGAATGAAATCATTTGGCACTTGTCTTTCTCTGCTTGGCTTATTTCATTGAGCATAATACTCTCCAGCTCCAACCATGTTGTTGTGAATGGTAGGATTTGTTTTCTTTTTATGGCTGAATAATATTCCATTGTGTATATATACCACTTCTTCTTTATCCATTCATCTACTGATGGGCACTTAGGTTGCTTCCATACCTTGGCTATTGCAAATAGTGCTGTGAAAAACATAAGGGTGTGTATGTCTTTTGAATCAAGGATCTTGTTCTCTTTGGGTAAATTCCTAGGAGTGGGATTTCTGGGTCAAATGGTGTTTCTATTTTTAGTGTTTTGAGGAACCTCCATATTGCTCTCCGCAGTGGTTGAAATAATTTACATTCCCACCAACAGTGTAGGCAGGTTCCCCTTTCTCTGCATCACCAGTTTTCATTGTTTCTCATCTTTTGGATGTTGGCTGTCCTAACTGGTGTGAGGTGATATCTCATTGTGGTTTTAATTTGCATTTCCCTGATGATTAGAGATGTGGAGCATCTTTTCATGTGCCTGTTGGCCATCTGAATTTCTTCTTTGGAGAAGTGTCTGTTCAGACCCTCCACCCATTTTTTAATCAGGTTTTCTGGGTGTTGAGGCATCTGAGCTTTTTATATGTTTTGGATGTTAGCCCCTTATCAGATAAGTCATTTATGAATACGTTCTCCGATACTGAGGATGCCTTTTTGTTCTGCTGATGGTGTCCTTTTCTGTACAGAAACTTTTTAGTTTAATGTAGTCCCATTTGTTCATTTATACTTTCGTTTCCCTTGCCCAAAGAGACATGTTCAGGAAAAAGTTGCTTATGTTAATATTCTAGAAGTTTTTGCTTATGGTTTCTTCTATGAGTTTTATGGTTTCATGACTTATATTTAGGTCTTTGATCCATTTCAAGTTTATTTTTATGTATAGAGTTAGACAATAATCCAGTTTCATTGTCTTACGTGTAGCTGTCCAGTTTTGCCAACACCAGTTGTTGAAGAGACTGTCGTTTCCCCGTTGTATATCCATGGCTACTTTATCGTATATTAATTGACCATATATGCTTGGTTTTATATCTGGACTCTCTATTCTGTTCCACTGATCTGTGGATCTATTCTTGTGCCAGTACAAAATTGTCTTGATAACTGTGGCTTTGTAGTAGAGCTTGAAGTTGAGGCATGTAATCAACCCAGTTTTATTCTTCCTTCTCAGAATTGTTTTGGCTATTAGGGGTCTTTTGTGGTTCCATATGAATTTTAGAACTATTTGTTCTAGCTCGTTGAAGAATGTTGTTGGTATTTTGATAGCAATTGCATTGAATCTGTAGATTACCTTAGGCAGGATGGCCATCTTGATAATATTAATTTGTCCTATCCATGAGCATGGGATGTATTTCCATTTATTGGTGTCTTCTTTAATTTCTCTCATGAGTATCTTGTAGTTTTCAGGGTATAAGTCTCTCACCTACTTGATTAGGTTTATTCCTAGGTATCATTCTTTTTGATGCAATTGTAAATGGAATTGTTTTCCTGATATCTCTTTCTGCTAGTTCATCATTAGTATATATGAATGCAGCAGATTTCTGTGTCTTAATTTTGTATCCTGAAACTTTGCTCAATCAGTTATTCTAGTATTTTTGGGGTGGATTCTTTAGCGTTTTTTATGTACTATATCATGTCATCTGCAAACAAGGAAAGTTTAACTTCTTCCTTACCAATGTGAACGTCTTTTATTTCTTTGTGTTTTCTTATTGCCATGGCTAGGACCTCCAGTACTATGCTGAATAAAAGTGGGGAGAGTGGGCATCCTTGTCTTGTTCCTGATCTTAAAGGAAAAGCTTTCAGCTTTTTGCTGTTAAGTATGATGTTGGCTGTAGGTTTGTCATATATGACCTTTATTATGTTGAGGTACTTGTCCTCTATATCCATTTTGTTGAGAGTTTTTATCATGAATGGATGTTGAATTTTGTTGAATGCTTTTTTTTAGCATCTATGGAGATGATTATGTGGTCTTTGTCCTTCTTTTTATTGATGTGGTGGATGTTGTTGATGGATTTTTGAATGTTGTACCATCCTTGCATCCCTGGAATAAATCCCACTTGATCATGATGAATGATCTTTTTGATGTATTTTTTAATTCAGTTTGATAATATTTTGTTGAGTACTTTTGTATCTATGTTCATCAGGGATATTGGTGTGTAATTTTCTTTTTATGTGGTGTCTTTGTCTGGTTTTGGTATTAGAGTGATGCTGGCCTCATAGAATGACTTTGCCAGTATTCCCTCCTCTTCTACTTTTTGGAAAACTCTAAGGAGTATGGGTATTTGGTCTTCTCTAAATATTTGATAAAATTCCATGCAGTGTTCTGTAGATGTCTGTTAAGTCCATCTGTTCTAATGTGTCATTCAATGCCTTGATCTTATTACTTATATTCTGTCTGGTTGATCTGTCTTTTGGAGGGAGTGGTGTGTTGAAGTCTCTTGAAACGAATGCATTGCCTTCTATTTCCCCCTTTAATTCTGTTAGTATTTGTTTCACACATTTAGGTGCTCCTGTATTGGGTGCATAGATATTTGTAATGGTTATACCCTCTTGTTGGACAGACCTCTTTATCATTATGCGATGTCCTTCTTTGTCTCTTATTTCTTTCTTTGTTTTGGAATCTATTTTGTCTAATAGAAGTACTGCTACTCTTGATTATTTCTCCCTATTATTTTCATGAAATATCTTTTTCCATTCCTTCACTTTTAGTCTGTGAATGTCTTTGGATTTGAAGTGAGTCTCTTATAGGCAGAGTATAGATAGGTATTTTTTAATTCATTCTTTAACTCTACATCTTTTGATTGGTGCATTCAGTCCATTTACATTTAGGGTGATTATCAATAGATGTGTACTTATTGCCATTGCAGGATTTAGATTCATTGTTACCAAAGATTCAAGAGCAGCTTCCCTACTATTTAACAGTCTGTCTTAACTCCCTTATTATGGTATTTCAAATACAATCTAAAGGGTTATTTTCTCCCTTCTTCCTCTTCTTCTTCCTCCTCCACTCTTTATATATTGGGTGTCATATTCTGTACTCTTTGTGTACCCTTTGACTGACTTTGCGGGTGATTTATTTAATTTTACATTTTCTTAGTAATTAATTGGTCTACATCCTTTACTGTGGTTTAATTTTCTCTAGTGACAGCTATTTAGCCTTAGAAGCACTTCCATCTAGAATAGTGCCTTTAAAAGACACTGTAGAGATGGCTTTTGGGGGGTAAATTCCCTCAATTTTCACTTATATGGAAATTGTTTAATCCATGCTTCAAATTTAAATGATAATCTTGCCCAGTACATTATTCTTGCTTGGGGGCACTTCTGTTTCATTGCATTAAATATATCATGCCACTCCCTTTTGGCCTGTAAGGTTTCTGCTGAGAAATCTGTTAATAGCCTGATGGGCTTTCCTTTATACATGATCTTTTTTCTCTCTCTGACTGTTTTCAGTACTCTCTCCTTGTCCTTGATATTTGCCATTTTAATCATTATATGTCTTGGTGTTGTCTTCCTTTGGTCCCTTGTATTGGGAGACCTCTGCACTTCCATGACCTGAGAGACTATTTCCTTCCCCTGATTGGGGAAGTTTTCAGCAGTTATTTCCTCCAAGACACTTTCTATCCCTTTTTCTCTCTTCTTCTTCTTCTGGTACCCCTAAAATGAAAATATTGTTCCATTTGTTTTGGTTACACAGTTCTCTTATTATTATTTCATTCCTAGAGATCGTTTTTTCTCTCTGTACCTTAGCTTCTTTTATTCCTGTTCTCTAATTTCTTTTACATTTGACATCTTCTCTACTTTATCTAATCTACTTTAAAATTCCTCCATTGTATGTTTCAATTCAGATACTGTATTTTTCAAAGTTTCTATCTCCTTCTTGAAGTCTTCCCTGAGATCTTGAATATTTTTCTGTAGCTCCATGAGCATGTTTTGATTTTATTTTTAATTCTTTATCAAGAAGATTGGTGATTTTAGTTTCATTTATCCAACTTTCTGGCATCTGTTGAGTTTTTTTCCAAAATTTTTTGCTGTTTCATTTTTCGAGTGATTCCTATGGAATAATAACTTTGTGTAGGCAGCACCGTCTAGTGCCCAGAAGCTCTACTCCTGGAGCTGCTGAGCACCTGGTGCAATGGTGGAGGTTGCAGGCCGGCAGCACTGACACCTGTCAGGAAGAAAAGCTTTCCTGTTGCTCTGCTACAGTGTCTGCATCCACTAACAGGCCCAGTGAGCCAAGCATGCAGGGAGGAGCCTTTGCCTTATGCCCCTATAGGTGCCATAGGTGGGGCCACCCTCTGGCTGGCCTGGCCCAATGGCAGGGACTGCAGTTGTGTTGACTGGTGTCTGCCAGGAAGAAGGTGTGGCAGGCTGTGTATCACAGTGGGGGGCCTTGGAGCTGCATTGCCAGTCAGGGTGATGGAGCATCTAAAGCTCCTGAAAGTTCCTAACCTGTTGGGCTGAGTGTGGCAGGATAATTTTGTCCACCTGCTCTTTCTCCTGAGCATCAAAATCTTTGCCCCGTTAGCATCTCTCTCTCTGTTGGGAATTCTTTCAAAGTGCCCAACTTTTTTTTGTCCCAGAGCAGCCACTTGTGCATACCTGTTCTCCACAAGTGACTGGAATGTCAGCTTCTCTGAGTATTCTGCCTGTCTCTGCTTTCCAACACCACTGATCTCCAGAACACCAGGTAATGTGTGTTTGTGCTCCAGGATTAGATATCCAGGGCTGTGTTCTTAGCAGTCCTAGGCTTCTAAACCTGCTCTGTTTCTCTTCCTTCTGCCTTTGAGCTAGGATGGAAGGGGAAGTCTTGGGTTCTGCTGGATCATGGCTTTGTTACTTTACCCTTTTCTGTGAGGTCTTCTCTTTTCCCCAGATGTAGGCAGTCTTCTCATGCCACCAACTTTTGAGTGCCAGCTCACATTTAATGATTTTTAAATGATAAACCAACCTTTCATTCATGAGATAAAACCCACTTGGTTATGGTATATTTTCTTTTTCAGATGTTGTTAGATTTGTTTTGCTGAAATTGTATTTAGAAATTGTTTTCTCTTATGCTAATGAGGGATACTGCTCTATAGTTTTCTTTTCTTATATGATTTTGTCTGGGTAATTTAGGCCTTGTAGAATGAGTTATCACATGTTCTAACATATTGAATTTTCTGGAAGAGTTTATGTAGAATTGGTATTATATCTTAGATGTTCAGAAGAATTCATTAGTGAAGTCATCTGACCCTAGACTTTGTGGAAAATTTTAACTAAAAATTCAGTTTCATTAGTAAACATAAACCTAATCATATTATCTATTCCTTCTGAGTGACCTTTGGCAGTATTGTCTTTCAAAAGAGTTTGTCTATCTCATTTAAGTTACCAAATTGATTGTCTTAAATTTTTTCATAATATTCCTTTTTATATTTTAAATAGTGTCAAGATAAGTTGGGACATCTTTTATTTCTACTATTGGCAATTTGTGTGTTCTTTAATTTTTTTCTTTTTCATCACAGATGAGTATATTTATTTATTTTTATTCTCAAAGAAGAATTTTTAAATTTTATTTTACTTTGTTTTTCTGTTGTCTTTTCTGTTGATTTTCTTATTTTAATATAGATTATTTCTTTCTTCTGCTTACTTTTTTTTCTTTTTCTAATTAGATTAGGTAGAACCTGCTGTAATCCCTTTGAAATTTTCTTCTTTTTGCAATAGGCATTTAATGCTTTAACTTTCTCTCTAAGTATTCCTTTTCCTGCACATTTTGATATATTGTAGTTTTTATTTTCAATCAGTTTAAAATACAGTCTAATTTCTCCTTGATTTACCCTTTAAGCAACTGATTATTTAGATAATTTCAAATATTTGGGATTTTTCAGATGTATTTCTGTTACTAATTTCTGTTTTCATTTGTGATTAGAGAATATACTTTACATAACTAGAAATTTTTAGAATTTACTGATACTTATTTTGTATCCCAAAATATACATTCTATATTGGTATTGTTCCTTGGGTACTTGAGAAGAATGTGTATTCTGCTATTATTGGTTGAAGGAGTCTTTAAATGTCAGTTGGATCCAATTGGGTAACAATGTTGTTTGAGTCTTCTGAATATTTACTGATGTTCCACCTACCTGTTCTCTCACTAATTGAGAAAAGGGGTGTTTTAATGTCTCACTAAAATTGTCAATATCTTTATTTCTCTATTCCACTCTATCAAATTTTGCTCTGAGTATTTTGAAGCTCTAATATTAGGTGTATACACATTTAAGATATGTCTTCTTGGTGAATTGACATATTTATGATCATAAAATGACCCAGTTCACCTCTGACAAAATTCTTTTTTCAGAAATCTTTGCCTGACATTAATATAGCCACTCCAACCTTATTTTAATTAATGGTAATGTGGTGTATATTTTTCACCCTTTACTTTTTAACTTATTGTCTCTGTATATTAAAACTAGAGTTACTGTGGCTGCATTCAGCTGAATCTTTCATGGTCATATGAAAACCTCTGCCTTTTAATTCAGGTTTTAAGGACATTTATATTTAATACAATTGTTGATGTGTTTGGGTTTAAATCTACTGCTTATTTGACTTCCCTTTGTCCCAACTGTTGTTTGTTTCCCTTTCTTCCCTTTCTGCATTCCTGTGGACTGTTTTTTTTATTAATCCTAATTTGTTTTATCTCTTTTGTTGGATTCTTAACTATAATTTTTTTTTGAGTAAGTACCTCAGGGTCTATATCGAGAGTTAGCAAATTACAGTCCACCTGCTAATCTAACTCACTCTGTGTTTTTGTAAGTAAAGTTTTAGTGGAACAAAGACAGGTTCATTAACTTATATAGTGTCTTTTCTACAATGGCATATTTCAGTACCTGCAGCAGGGAATGAGCGGTCAGAAAGCCTGAAGTATTTGCTACGTGGCCCCTCACAAAAAAAGTCTGTCAAACCCTAGCCTATATTATATTTTTTTAATATTACAATCTACCTTTAAGTATTAACAAACCATTTTACTTACAACAAAATACTTTTATTTCTCCTACCTATGGGCTAATATTGTCATACATTTTATTTCTATATGCTATGAAAGCTCCCAATGCCTTGTTATTAATATTGCTTTAAACAATAAAGTATATTTTAAGGAAATTTAGAATAAAAATATTTTCATCCACATATTTACCATTTCCACTGATCCCCATCCCTTTGTATAGATCAGGATTCCATCTGCTATCATCATCCTACTGCTGAAGGACTTCTTTTAACATTTACTGTAGTGCAAGTCTGCTGGTGACAAATTTGATCAACTTTTATACATCCAGAAAAGTTATATTTTTTGCCATTCATTTTCAAAATATATTTTTGCTGGATATAAATTTTTAGTTTGACAGTTTTGGGTTTTTTCCTCCCCTTTTAAAATTTAAGTGATGCTTCTCTACTGCCTCTGACTTGCATTGTTTCCAGTGGAGAGTCTCCCGTCATTCTTTGATCTTCTGTACCTAGTGTATTATTTTTCTACTGACTACTTTTAAGTTTTTCTCTTAATCACTTTTTTAAGCCATATAATTATGATGATCCTTGAGATCATTTTCCTCATGTTTCTTGTACTTAGGATTTTGAACTCCTTAGACCTCTGTTTTCATCTAATTTGAAAAATGCTCTATCTTTATTTCTGCTCTTCATCTCTCTTCTTTCCTGTGTTGACTCCAATTGCATATATTTTCAACTTCTTGAAATTTTCTGACAGCTCACTGAAGATTTGTTCACTTTATTGAGTCTTTTTCGGTTTCATTTCAGTAACTTCCTATTGCTATGTTCTGAGTTCACTAATCTTTTATTCTACAATGTCTAAAATTCTGCTAATCCATTCTAGTGTATTATCATCTCACATTGTTTTTTCATCCGTAGAAGTTTTTTAAAATTTTTTATTAAGATATTATTGATATACACTATTATGAAGGTTTCACATGAAAAAACAATGTGGTTACTACATTTACCCATATTATCAAGTCCACACCCACAACCCAATGCAGTCACTGTCCATCAGTGTAGTAAGATGCCAGAGATTCACTGTTTGCCTTCTCTGTGCTACACTGTTTTCCCTGTGATCCCCCACACCATGTGTACTAACCATAACACCCCTCAATCCACATCACCCTCCCTCCCCACCTGCCCTCCCACACCCCTCCCCTTTGGCAACCACTAGTTCCTTCTTGGAGTCTGTGAGTCTGCCGCTATTTTGTGTCTTCAATTTTGCTGCATTGTTATACTCCACAAATGAGGGAAATCATTTGGCATTTGTCTTTCTCTGCCTGGCTTATTTCACTGAGCATAATATCCTCCAGCTCCATCCATGCTGTTGCAAATGGTAGGATTTGTTTCTTTCTTATGGCTGAATAGTATTCCATTGTGTATATGTATCACCTCTTCTTTATCCATTCATCTACTGATGGACACTTAGGTTGCTTCCATTTCTTGGCTATTGTAAATAGTGCTGCAATAAACATAGGGGTGGTATGTCTTTTTGAATCTGACAATTTTGTATTCTTTGGGTAAATTCCTAGGAGTGCAATTCTCAGGTCAAATGGTATTTCTATTTTTAGTTTTATGATTAACCTCCATATTGCTTTCCACAATAGTTGAACTAGCTTACATTCCCACCAGCAATGTAGGAGGGTTCCCCTTTCTCCGCATCCTTGCCAGCATTTGTTATTATTAGTCTTTTGGATGGTGGCCATTCTTACTGGTGTTAGGTGATATTTCATTGTGGTTTTAATTTGCATTTTCCTGATGATTAGTGACATGGAGCATCTTTTCATGTGTCTGTTGACCATCTGAATTTCTTCTTTGGAGAATTGTCTCTTCATATCCTCTGCCCAATTTTTAATCTGGTTATATGCTTTTTGGGTGTTGAGACGTGTAAGTTCTTTATATATTTTGGATGATAACCCCTTGTCAGATATGTCATTTACAAATATATGCTCCCATACTGTAGGATGCCTTTTTGTTCTGTTGATGGTGTCCTTTGCTGTACAGAAACTTTTTAGTTTGATGTAGTCCCATGTGCTCATTTTTTTTGGTTCCCTTGCTCGAGGAGATGCGTTCAGGAAGAAGTTGCTCATGCTTACATTCAGGAGATTTTTGCCGATATTGTCTTCTGAGAGTTTTATGGTTTCATGACTTACATTCAGACCTTTGATCCATTTCGAGTTTACTTTTGTGTATGGGGTTAAACAATAATCCAGTTTCATTGTCTTGCATCTAGCTGTCCAGTTTTGCTAACACCAGTTTTTGAAGAGGCTGTCATTTCTCCATTGTATGTCCATGGCTCCTTTATTGTATATTAATTGACCATATATGTTTGGGTGTATATCAGGGCTCTCTAGTCTGTTCCATTGGTCTATGGGTCTGTTCTTGTGCCAGTACCAAATTGTCTTGATCACTGTGGCTTTGTAGTAGAGCTTGAAGTTGGGGAGCATAATCCCCCCAGCTTTATTCTTCCTTCTAAGGATTGATTTGGCTTTTGGGGGTATTTTGTGGTTCCATATGAATTTTAGGACGATTTTCTTTAGTTCACTGAAGAGTGCTGTTGGTATTTTGATAAGAATTACATTGAATCTGCAAATTGCTGTAGGCAGGATGGCCATTTTGACAATATTAATTCTTCCTAGCCATGAGCACGGGATGTGTTTCCATTTATTGGTATCTTCTATAATATCTATCATCAGTGTCTTGTAGTTTTCAGAGTATAGGTCTTTCACTTCCTTGGTTGGGTTTATTCCTAGGTATTTTATTCTTTTTGATGCAACTGTGAATGGAATTGTTTTCCTGATTTCTCTTTCTGTTAGTTCATCGTTAGTGTATAGGAATGCAACAGCTTTCTGTGTATTAATTTTGTATCTCACAACTTTGCTGAATTCAGATATTAGATCTAGTAGTTTTGGAGTGCATTCTTTAGGGATTTTTATGTACAATATCATGTCATCTGCAAACAGGGACTGTTTAACTTCTTCCATGCCAGTCTGGATGCCTTTTATTTCTTTGCATTGTCTGATAGCCATGGCTAGGACCTCCAGTACTATGTTGAATAAGAGTGGGGAGAGTGGGCATCCTTGTCTTGTTCCTGATCTTAAAGGAAAACCTTTCTCACTGTTAAATATAATGTTGGCTTTGGGTTTGTCATATATGGCCTTTATTACATTGAGGTACTTTCCCTCTATACCCATTTTGCGGAGAGTTTTTATCATGAATGGATGTTGAATTTTGTCGAATGCTTTTTCAGCATATATGGAGGTGATTATGTGGTTTTTGTTCTTCTTTTTGTTGATGTAGTGGATGATGTTGATGGATTTTGAAATGTCGTACCACCCTTGCATCCCTGGAAAAATTCCTACTTGATCATGATGTACGATATTTTTTATATATTTTTGAATTCCGTTTGCTAATATTTTGTTGAGTATTTTGGCATCTATGTTCATCATGCATATTGGTGTGTAATTTTCTTTTTTGTGTGTGGTCTTTGCATGGTTTTGGTATTAGAGTGATGCTGGCCTCATAGAATGAGTTTGGAAGTATTCCCTCTTCTACTCTTTGGAAAACTTTAAGGAGGATGGGTATAAGATCTTCACTAAATGTTTGACAAAATTCAGTGGTGAAGCCATCTGGTCAAGGGGTTTTGTTCTTAGGTAGTTCTTTGATTACCAATTCAATTTTGTCACTGATAATTGGTCCATTCAAATTTTTTGTTTCTTTCGGGGTCAGCCTTGGAAGGTTATATTTTTCTAGAAAGTTGTCCATTTCTTCTAGGTTATCCAGTTTGTTGGCATATAATTTTTCATAGTATTCTCTAATAATTCTTTGAATTTCTGTGGTGTCTGTAGTGATTTTTCCATTCTCATTTCTGATTCTGTTTATATGTGTAGACTCTCTTTTTTTCTTGATAAGTCTGGCTAGGGGTTTATCTATTTTATTTATTTTCTCAAAGAACCAGGTCTTGCTTTCATTGATTCTTTCTATTGTTTTATTCTTCTCAATTTTATTTATTTCTGCTTTAATCTTTATTATGTCCCTCCTTCTACTGACTTGGCACCTCAATTGTTATTCTTTTTCTAATATTGTTAATTGAGAGTTTAGGGTATTCATATGGGATTGTTCTTTTTTCCTGAGGTAGTTCTGTATTGCAATATACTTTTGTCTTAGCACGGCCTTCACTGCGTCCCACAGATTTTGTGGTGTTGAATTATTGTTGTCGTTAGTCTCCATTTATTGCTTGATATCTGTTTTTATTTGGTCATTGATCCATTGGTCATTTAGGAGCATGTTATGAAGCCTCCATGTGTTCGTGCGATTTTCATTTTCTTTGCATAGTTCATTTCTAGTGTCATAACTTTGTTGTGTGAGAAACTGGTTGGTACAATTTCAATTTTTTTGAATTTACTGAGGCTCTTTTTGTGCCCTAGTATATGATCTATTCTTGAAAATGTTCCATGTGCACTTGAGAAGAATGTGTATTGATTGACCTGTCCTTTGTAGTGAGTGGAGTGGTGAAGTCTCCTAGAATGAATGCATTGCATTCTATTTCCCATTTTAATTCTGTTAGTATTGGTTTCACATATGTAGATGCTCCTGTGTTGGGCGCATATACATTTATAATGGTTATATCTTCTTGTTGGATTGACCCCATAATCATTATGTAATGTCCTTCTTTGTCTCATGCGACTTTCTTTGTTTTAAAGTCTATTTTGTCTGATACAGGTACTGCAACTCCTGCTTTTTTCTCCCTATTAGTTGCATGAAATATCCTTTTCCATCCCTTCAGTTTTTGTCTGTCTATGTCTTTGGTTTTAAAGTGAGTCTCTTGTAGGCAGCATATAGATATCCATTCAGTGACTCTATGTCTTTTGATTGGTGCATTCAGTCCATTTACATTCAGGATGATTATGGATAGGTAGGCTTAAGGCTTAAGATTTGTGGTTACCAAACGTTCAAAGTTAACTTCCTTACTATCTAAGAGTCTAACTTAACTCATTTAATATGCTATTACAAACACAATCTAAGGAATCTTTTTTTTCCTCCTCCTTTTTCTTCCTCCTCCATTCATTATATATTATGCATAATATTCTGTACTCTTGATCTATCCCTTGATTGAATTGGGGATAGTTGATTTAATTTTTCATTTGACTAGTAATTAACTGTTCCACTTTCTTTACTGTGGTTTTATTACCTCTGTTCACAGCTATTAAGCCTTAGGAACACTTCCATCTATAGCAGTCCCTCCAAAATACACTACAGAGATGGTTTGTGGGAGGTAAATCCTCTCAGCTGTTGCTTATCTGGAAATTGTTTAATCCCTCCTTCAAATTTAAATGATAACCCAATGGAATATTATTCAGCCATAAGAAGAAAACAAATCCTACCATTTGCAACAACATGGATGGAGCTAGAGGGTATTATGCTCAGTGAAATAAGCCAAGCTGAAAAAGACAAGTACCAAATGATTTCACTCATATGTGGAGTATAAGAACTAAGGAAAAAACTGAAGGAACAAAACAGCAGCAGACTCACAGAACCCAAGAACGGACTAATAGTTACCAAAGGGAAAGGGACTGGGGAGGATGAGTGGGAAGGGAGGGGCAAGGGGGAAGAAGGGACATTACGATTAGCAGATGTAATGTTGGGGGGGCGCATAGGGAGGGCTGTACAACTCAGAGAGGACAAATAGTGACTCTATGGCATCTCACTACGCTGATGGACAGTGACTGTAATGGGGTTGGGGGGGGGCCTGATGAAGGGGGTAGTGTAATCACCATAATATTACTCATTTAATTGTAGATTAATGATATCAAAATAAATTTATAAAAAATTTTTAAATGATAACCTTGCTGGATAAAGTACTTTTGGTTTGAGACTCTTCTGCTTCATTGCATTAAATATATCATGCCACTCCCTTATAGCCTGTAAGGATTCTGTTGAGAAGTCTGATGATAGCCTGATGGGGTTTCCTTTGTATGTGATCTTATTTCTCTCTCTGGCTGCTTTTAATAGTCTGTCATCATACTTGATCTTTGCCATTTTAATTACTATATGTTTTGGTGTTCTCTTCCTTGTGTCCCTTGTGTTGGGAGATCTGTGTACCTCCATGGCTTGAGAGACTATCTCCTTCCCCAGATTGGGGAAGTTTTCAGCAATTACCTCCTCAAAGACACTTTATATACCTTGTTCTCTCTCTTCTTCTTCTGGTACCCCTATAATGAGAATATTGTTCCGTTTGGATAGGTCACACAGTTCTCTCAATATTCTTTCATTCTTTGAGATCCTTTTTTTCTCTGTGCCTCAGCTTCTTTGTATTCCTCTTCTCTTGTTTCTATTTCATTTATCATCTCCTCCACCCTATCTAATCTTCTTTTAATACCCTCCATTGTGCTCTTCAGTGATTGGATCTCTGACCAGAATTCATTCCTGAGTTCTTGAATATTTTACTGTACCTCCATTAGCATGTTAATGATTTCTGTTTTGAAATCCCTTTCATGAAGATTCATAAGGCTGATTTCATTTGAATCTTTCTCAGGGGTTGTATTCATAATTTTACTTTGAACCAGGTTTCTTTGGTGTTTCATATTTGTATATGGTGCTCTCCTGTGCCCAGAAACTCTACTCTCTGGAGCTGCTCAACCCCTGAACAATGTCAGAGTTCTCAGGGGAGTGGTATTGGTGCCTTGGGGGAGGAAAGAGCTGTTTCCTGCTTCCTGGCTGCTATGCCTGAACCAGTGGGCCAAGCACACAGGTATAAGGCTCTATGCTTTGCATTTGTAGTTGCTGTAGACGGGCTTTCTGGCTGGCCTAACGCCAGGGTAGAGTTTTCTGGTTTGCGAGCCAGGTGGGGCTGGCTGGGAGAAATGTGCAATAGGCTGCATATCACAGAGGGGTCCTTAAATATGTGTAGGCAGAGAGGGAGCTGGAGCACCTGAATATCGCAAAAGTTCCCAACCTGCTGGGCAGAGTGCACCCAGACAATTTTGTCTACCTGTCCTTTCTCCTGAGCAGTAAGCTCTGTGCAATCCTTTCTCCTTTAGCAGCTCTCTTGCTGTTAGGAAGTCTCTCCAACTGCCCACCTTTATTTGTCCCAAAGCAGCCTGATATGGATCCCTGCTTTCCACAAGCATCTGGAATCTCAGTCTCTCCAAAATTCTGCCTGCCTTAGCTTTAGAACCCTCTAATGATTAGAGTACCATGAAAGCACCATGAAATGTAAGTTTGTGCTCCCATAGCAGATATGCAGAGTTAGGTATTCAGCAGTCCCAGGCCTCCACTCCCTCCCTGCTCTGTCTTACTCCCTCTGGAGAGCTGAAGTGGGGGAGGGCTTGGGTCCCACTGGGCCACAGCTTTGGTACATTACCCTGTTCTGTGAGGTTTCTTCTTTTCTCTAGGTGTGTGCAGTTTGGCGCAGCCCTCTTCCCTGTTGCTCTTTCAGGATTAGTCATATTAATTATATTTTCTATTATATGCAGTTTTAATAGGAAGCCTCTGTCTCACCTCTCACATCACCATCTTTAATCCTATCATCTCTAAAAGTTTTATTTGATGTTGGGTTTATTTGGGTTTGTGCATGTTTTAAATATTTGCAGTCTTTCTTCAACATGTTCCTCTACCTTCTTGAATGTGTGAAATAGAGTTAAAAGTTCATATCTACTAATTCTATCATCTGGTCATTTCTATGCTTATTTTTAATGATTGAATTCTGTCGTAGCTATGGGTCTTATTTTTCTGTTACTTTGCATGTCTCTTAATTTTTTATTTGCTGCTGTAAATTTTTAATTATGTCATTTTCTGTACTAGATATTTTATATTCCAATTAGTATTCTGGAGATATGTCCTGCAGTGCACTTAAGGTACTTGTAAACAGTTTTATATCTTCAGTTTTGTTAGGGGGACTAAGAGTAGCTTACCTTATTATTGAGACAACCCTCTAAGTAATATACTCTGTGAATTAAAAGTCTTTCCACTATGACTGTTAAGAAAACAAAGTGTTCTTAGCTTTCTGTGAGCTCTAAGGGTTAAAAGTGGTTACTTCCCCAGCATCCGGTTAAGTCCCCACGTGCAAGACATGATCAGTTCTCAGCTGAAAACACAGTGGAGCCTGTGAAATTCTCTGGAAATCTCTCTCTTTCTCTAAGTTTTCTCCTCTTAAGTACTCCACCAATAATTGAAGCATCCTTAGCAGTCCCAGATTCTCAACATGCCTCCTCAACTCAAGGACAGCAGAGGCTCCCTCTCACTTCACTTCCTCGTTCTCCCTACAGTTGGTAAGCTGAAGCAGCCATGGAGTTTGAAATGTTTGTCTCCCCTCTTTCTGAGATCACCCCCTGTGCTGTACAATGTTCATCTGTAAATACCAGTATTTCATATATTTTGTTTTATATGTTAGTTGTTTCTGGTGGAAGAGTCAATCTGGAATATCTTGCTTCAATGTGGCCTCATTGCATATGGTTTTTAGAGTGTGTTTTTAACATTTAAAAACAATATCTATTTTAATTTTATCTTTATATCACTTCTATATGATGTTTAAAGGGAACATAATTATGCTCACAGTAAACCTTTGAGGAAATCCATACTAATCTATGATCACTACATTCTTTTAGTGGAAATGCCTGCTCTAAAACCCAGGGCCCTGCATCCAATCACAAGTTTTTCCTGAACAACAATGTGGAAAAGTAGCATTTTTACCTTGAAATTAAACAGATTGGGATTTTTAAAAATGAATTGTATGTAAAGTGAGTATATGGATAATCTTCTCCTTATGCTTTTGTTAAATTATTTCTTCTAAGCACTTTTCCCATTTTCTTTTTACATCAAAGACTGAATTGTTTTTATCTGGAGCTAAAAATTCCAAATGAGTTGGAAGATACATAAATTTAGAATTGGCAATATACTATTAATGTCATCTTATCAAACACACCTTTCAGTCTGAACTTTTCTGCAGCTGATTTTGGTGCATAAATTTACTGCTAAGGTTGATGTACAAATATCAGACATTTCCAAGGTCAATTTCAAAGGAGGGATTGAAAAGCAAGTTCACAAAAATATAACCTTAGTAATGTTTCATGAAAATCAATGTTACTTTTTAACAACTTTTACTATAAATATAATTATTAGAAGGGTTTAAAATACAAATCAAAAGGGAGGAAAAATTTTAAATTACCAATAATTGCAGAATCAAGATCTACCATCAGAATTTTGGTACCTTTCCTTCTAGTCTCTATTTTTCTCTATTCATATTTTTATTGTATGAAAATAAATGGTACATATTTTGTAAACTTCCTTTTTTTTGCTTTACTATCTGTTCATAAGCTTCTAATAGTTCAGTTTTTCCTCTCTGTGATTTCTTATTTACATTATGCTTATGTAAGCATTTCTTCTGTTTAAAAGCTACATGTTTATCACTTGTGAGTATTACTAAACTTGAACTAACATGAGCAAGTCAAAAGCTTAATATATAGAAAATTGTTATTTGTAAAGAAAAAAAACTTATCTCAATATCCAAAGTTTACTGCAAACTCCAAACAAAGCATTCAAGATGATCATAAACCTTTTGTTAACCAACTATTTGTTGGACTAATCTTTCCCTTTAGGGTGGATAATTTTTCTAAAGATTTGTTTCAGTATTTTTCCTTTTGGATTTTCCAAAGGACACTGGTAGAAACACATTGGGCATACTAACACCCTAAGAGATTTTACTCATGTAATAATGACCACTGACCTATTACCCTCATAGCAGGTTCTTGGTGTTAGATGTTAAAATAGCACAGAGGGAATCAAGGGGGCAGCAATAGCCTGTCAAAACCCAGAAGAGTTTGAAACTTATAAAAATGAAGAAAACCTCCATTACTTAATAATGTGTGAAGAAGACAGTATTAACAACATACTTCCCAGCATTCACAGATGGGAGGGAAATGAGGTACTCTAATAATAGACATAAACATCTTTGCTTCTGTGTTTCCCAGACTGACCAAAACCACCACGTGTGGCAAAGGTTAAAAATCCACATTCCTCTCTCTAACCCAGAACCACTGAATCAAAATCTCAAGGAAAGATTCTACTGTTAACAAATTCTCCTTACCACTCAATTAAAAGGTGGCAAGTTTAGGGGCAAAAAAAAAAAAAACACTTTGTGTGAATGTGCTTTTCTCAAAGTATGGAACTTCAGCAAATAATGTGGTCCTAAAATTATGCTGAATGCATTTGTCTCTGCTGAATCTAAAAATGGATTTCACAATCTTTATAGATCCGAAAAGCAGCATTAAGAATACACATTCTAGAAATTGTTAGGAGAAAGAGTTTTAGATTATGTGGGGTTTTTCTTTTTGCCATAATGAAAAAAATAAAAGTACACACACTAATGGAATTATAGACGTTATAAAAAAAAAGAGTATCTTAGACTCACCTCAAACCCAAAGACATACACAGACTAAAAGTGAAGAGATGGAAAAAGATATTTCATGCAAACAATAGGGAGACAAAAGGAGATGTAGCAGTACTTGTATCAGACAAAATAGACTTCAAAACAAAGAAAGCAACAAGAGATAAAGAAGAACATTACATAAAGGGGTCAGTCCAACAAGAGGATATAACCATTTTAAATATCTATGCACCCAACACAGGAGCACTGACATATGTGAAATAAATACTAACAGAATTAAAGGAGGAAATAGAATGCAATGCATTCATTTTAGGAGACTTCAACACACCACTCACTCCAAAGGACAGATCAACCAGACAGAAAATAAGTAAGGACACAGAGGCATTGAACAACACACTAGAACAGATGGACCTAACAGGCATCTACATAACTCTACACCAAAAGCAGCAGGATACACATTCTTCTCAAGTACACATGAAACATTTTCCAGAATAGACCACATACTAGGCCACAAAAGGAGTCTCAGTAAATTAAGAAAGACTGAAATTCTACCAACCATCTTCTCAGATCACGAAGGTAAAAAACTAGAAATAAATTGTACAAAGAAAACAAAAAGGCTCACAAACTCATGGAGGCTTAACAACATGCTCCTAAATAATCAATGGATCAAAGACCAAATTAAAACAGAGATCAAGCAATATATGGAGACAAATGAAAACAACAGCACAATGCCCCAACTTCTGTGGGACGCAGCGAAGGCAATTCTAAGAGGAAAGTGTATTGCAATCCAGGCCTATTTAAAGAAGGAAGAACAATCCCAAATGAATAGTCTAAAGGCACAAGAAGAACAAATGAGGCCCAAAGTGACCAGAAGAAGGGACATAATAAAGATCAGAGAAGAAATAAATAAAATTGAGAAGAATAATACAATAGAAAAAAATCAGTAAAACCAAAAGCTGGTTCTTTGAGAAAATAAACAAAATAGATAAACCCCTAACCAGACTTATTAAGAGAAAAAGAAAATCTACGCACATAAACAGAATCAGAAATGAGAAATGAAAAATCATGACAGACACCACAGGAATACAAAGAATTATTAGAGAATACTATGAATATCTATATGCTAAGAAATCTGGATAACCTAGAAGAAATGGACAACTTTCTAGAAAAATACAACCTTCCAAGGCTGACCAAGGAAGAAACAGAAAATCCAAACAGACCAATTACCAGCAACAAATTGAATTGGTGATCAAAAACTACCCAAGAACAAAACCCCCTGACCATATGGATTCACTGCTGAATTTTATCGGACATTTAGACAAGACATAATACCCATTCTCCTTAAAGTTTTCCAAAAAATAGAAGACGAGGGAATACTTCCAAACTCATTCTATGAAGCCAGCATCACTCTAATACCAAAACAAGGCAAAAACCCCACCAGAAAAGAAAATTACAGACCAATATCCCTAATGAACATAGATGCAAAAATACTCAACAAAATATTAGCAAACCAAATCCGAAAATACATCAAGAGGATCATACACCATGATCAAGTGGGATTCATCTCAGGGATGCAAGAATGGTACAACATTCAAAAATCCATTAACATCATCCACCACATCAACAAAAAGGACAAAAAAAACATGATTATCTCCAAAGATGCTAAAAAAGCATTAAACAAATTTCAACATCTATTCATGATAAAAACTCTCAAAAAAATGGGTATAGAGGGCAATTACCTCAACATCATAAAGGCCATATATGACAAACACACAGCCTGCATCATACTTAACAGTGAGAAGCTGAAAGCTTTTCACCTAAGATCGAGAACAATACATGGATGCCCACTCTCCCCACTTTTATTCAACATAGTACTGGCGGTCCTAGCCATGGCAATTAGACAACACAAAGAAATAAAAGGTAGCCAGACTGGTAAGGAAGAAGTCAAACTGTCACTATTTACAGATGACATGATATTGTACATAAAAATCCCTAAAGACTCCTCTCCAAAACTACTAGAACTAATACCAGAAATCAGCAAAGTTGCAGGATCCAAAATACACAGAAATGTGTTGCATTCCTATATACTAACAATGAACCAGCAGAAAGAGAAATCAGGAAAACAATTCCATTAACAATTGCATCACAAAGAATAAAATACCTAGAAATAAACCTAACCAAGGAAGTGAAAGACACCCTGAAAACTACAAGACACTCTTAAGAGAAATTAAAGAGGACTCTCATGAATGGAAATTCATCCCATGCTCTTGTGTAGGAAGAATTAATATTGTCAAAATGGCCATCCTGCCTAAAGCAATCTACAGATTCAATGCAATCCCTGTCAAAATACCAACAGCATTCTTCAGTGAAATGAAACAAACAGTTCTAAAATTCATATTGAACCACAAAAGACCCCGAATAGCAAAAACAATTCTGAGAAGGAAGAATAAAGCTGGGGTAATTACATGCCTCAACTTCAAGCTCTACTACAAAGCCACAGTAATCAAGACAATTTGGTACTGGCACAAGAACAGACCCACAGACAACTGGAACAGAATAGAGAGTCCAGATATTAACCCAAACATATATGGTCAATTAATATATGATAAAGGATCCATGGATATACAATGAGAAAATGACAACCTCTTGAACAGCTGGTGTTGGCAAAACTGGACAGCTACATGTAAGAGAATGAAACTGAATTACTGTCTAACCCCAAACACAAAAGTAAACTCAAAATGGTTCAAAGACCTGAACGTAAGTCATGAAACCATAAAACTCTTAGAAAAAAACATATGCAAAAATCTCTTGGACATAAACATGAGCAACTTCTTCATGAACATATCTCCCTGGGCAAGGGAAACAAAAGCAAAAATAAACAAGTGGGACTATATAAAGCAGAAAGTCTTCTGTACAGCAAAGGACACCATTAATATAACAAAAAGTCATCCTACAGTATGGGAGAATATATTCATAAATGAAATATCTGATAAAGGATTGATATCCAAAATATATAAGGAGCTCACACACCTCAACAAACAAAAAGCAAATAATCCAATTAAAAAATGGGCAGAGGATCTGAACAGACAGTTCTCCAAAGAAGAAATTCAGATGGCCAACAGGCACATGAAAAGATGCTCCACATCACTAGTCATCAGAGAAATGCAAATTAAATCCACAATGAGATGTCACCTCACACCAGTTAGGATGGCCGCCATCCAAAAGACAAACAACAACAAATGTTGGCAAGGATGTGGAAAAAGTGGAACCCTTTTACACTGCTGGTGGGAATGTAAATTAGTTCAACCATTGTGGAAAGCAGTATGGAGGTTCCTCAAAAAACTCAAAATTGAAATACCATTTGACCCAGGAATCCCACTCCTAGGAATTTACCCTAAGAATGCAGGAGCCCAGTTTCAAAAAGACAGATGCATCCCTATGTTTATTGCAGCACTATTTACAATAGCCAAGAAATGGAAGCAACCTAAGTGTCCATCAGTAGATGAATGGATAAAGAAGATGTGGTACATATACACAATGGAATATTATTCAGACATAAGAAGAAGACAAATCCTACCATTTACAACAACATGGATGGAGCTAGAGGGTATTATGCTCAATGAAATAAGCCAGGCAGAGAAAGACAAGTATCAAATGATTTCACTCATCTGTGGAGTATAAGAACAAAGAAAAAACTGAAGGAACAAAACAGCAGCAGACTCACAGAACCCAAGAATGGACTAACAGTTACCAAAGGGAAAGGGACTGGGGAGGATGGGTGGGAAGGCAGGGATAAGGGGAAATAAGGGGCATTACGATTAGCACACATAAGGTGGGAATGGGGCACGGGGAAGGCAGTACAACACAGGAAGGCAAGTAGTGATTCTATAGCATCTTTGCTGATGGGCAGTGACTGTAATGGGGTGTGTGGTGGGGACTTGATAATAGGGGGTAGTCTTGTAACCATAATGTTGCTCATGTAACTGTACATTAATGATACCAAAATAAAAAAAAATAGAGTATCTTATTAAAGGTGATTTTTGAAAGAAATTTCATGTACAGTTGATGTTTCAGCTATTTCAGGGTGTTCTATGGCATTCACACTCAACCTGTGTTGGTAATCACAGTTCTCAAACTTTAAGTTATCTTGTATAAGTTTATTTGCAGCAATAATGTAAATCATGTATTTTGTTTCACCATTTCAATATCTGTGCCATTTGTTATATATATATATTTTTAAATGTTGTTTCCTTCCTGCTAACTTGAGGCCAAACTCCTTCAGGGAAAAGTCAGCTTCTCTATCGAGTAAATAACCTCCTTAATAGGATACCATAATCAGATTTACCAAGAGATGAGGCTGGTGGAAGCTAAAAACAAGTAGAATTTACCCATCAGCTAGAGAAACGTGCAGAAATAATTGCTGTGATAGGGCATTTGAGTGTGACAAATTCCTCACTATATTGGCCGTGTAAAATATAAAACTTGGGAAAAAAGTTCTCTCTTAAGAGAAATTTGCCTTCTTCTAGGTTCCTAAGTGCTGGCCTGGAAATAAGGTGCACTTGCAGCCATAAATATTGACCAGCTTGTTGCTATTTTGCATAGTTACTAACAATTCAGGCTAGGCCGCAATTGCTGATTGCCGTTCACCACCTTTCCTGTTTCGCTTTTTCTTTTTCCTTTTTTTGTCCTTCTATAACCTTACCCATTCCTATGTTTTAGTCCTTAGGTAAGATTGCTTTCCATTCCAAACCTTTTAATAATGATATAAGTCAACATGTGATATAGTAATTAATAAGTGTAATGTATCTATTAAAGTTTGCTCCTGCTTATCTTTTAAAATGTATTTTACTTCATAATACTAAAAGAGAAGAACGTAGCCTGTGAAGCTGATTTTTCTTGCAGTAATGAAGTAGTATGGATAATAATCAGTGGTGTGACAGGGCAGAGTGCAGTCTGTGAAATGTAAAATGAGTTGCCAAATCTGGGGACACATGTTTTGAGCATCTTTATCTTTGACTTTCCTTGTTCAATCAGTAAACTGACTAAAAGCAAGCTGCATATATTTTCCTTGAGATAAGGTGCTTACTTTGAAATACTGCAGAAGAACAAGGAAGACAAATTCATTATATGCCATGTCTTTCAGTCTGGAATGAAGATGATAAGATTCTTGTTTTCATGAATTATAAAGCATCAGTCCTGCTCTAGGTTCTGCAAGACTTAAACAGTTGAAGCTTCATCTTGACTGTTATGTCATTCCTATTCTTACATAGTTATTTTCACTATCTCTTTGCTTTCTTTTATTAATTCCTTAAGTATTTTATATATATATATAGGCTACATTGATGCATATGGGTACACAGTATATGAATATATATATTGGTATTTGGTACATTCTCTATTACTTTGGGAGCTATGTATTAAGCTGTGCTAAAATTTTCAAGGAATTCTTATTTCATCAGGTATAAGACTTAAACTCTAATGTATTATTGTGATGGGTAGCTCCCCTAGCAGGAAAGGGCTGGAAAAAATCAAGGTCATTATTTCTATAAAACAGTTCTGCAAAATATTCACCATAAATCACTACAATAAGTAACTCACCAAACCCAAGTAAAATGAACCACATGGAACATACCAGTCCCTGGCATCTTATGTAATTGTGACTTATGGCAGGGATGGGGGTGCGCATAGGGAGAGGGATTGGTGCTGGGCTCACACAGGATGAACTGTGGAAGGACCACTAATTATGAATTCACGTCAGCAGAGGCTTCCCAAACACTGTCTCATTTATTAAGGAAAAATAAGACATTCTCATCCCTACTTTACTGATAAAGATACTGAGGCTAAGCACAAAGGACTCAACAGCTCAGACAACTACTACATGAGACCGGGGACTGGGTCACAATCCTGTCTGCTAAGCCCTCGTGCCCTTTACTAGATCACACTGAAGAAATACTGTTTTCTTACCAAATCACAATTATTAATAAATAATGCTTTCTCTCCATCTATATTGCCAAACAATGCCATTATCATTCTACTCTGAAAATGTACTTTTGTTAATTTCCTTAATTATGAAAGTGACTTATCCTATTATATCATCAATTATAGAACCACAGATAGAAGTTGGGTTTGAAATCCCCAGTAGCAAAAGTTTATATTCCCTGTTGTTTTTTAAATAAAAAAGAAATTAATAAAATCACTATATTCAGTTCTCTGAGCAAAACCTGTGTTGTTACCTAATGGGCATTCACATTTAGTGGCACAGTAGAATTACATTTTTGAACTTTGTAATTTACCTTCAAGTTTGTTTGTAATTTATTTCCACTGGAAGTTTTATACAACAAAAAGCATCCCAGGTTAAAAAAAAGAAAAAGAAAAAAGACTGACTAGAGTATAACTCTGATTTTTGAAAAATGAATTACCCTTAACTAAAAAGCACTAGGATGAACTTTGGATGTAAGTCTTTTGAAAAATCAGCATTGCAGTGCATCGTGGTATTAGAATACTAAGCCTCATTTTTGGAGCTATTCATGGTGAACTTCTTTCCAGATTTAAAGTAGCAATCTCAACGCCTGCCTCACCTCACAGCTCCTGGAACTACTGGAGAAGACAATCCCAACCACACCTGCCTGGCCCACCATGGCACTGAACCTTCTGGACCCTCGTCTCATACCACTCCCTCTGATGTTATCATGTTTCAGCAGAAATGACCTTTTTATTCTCCAACTCGTTAACCTCCTTCTTGCCTCAGAGCTCTTTTATACACTGTTTTCTCTGCCCAGTGCTCTTCTCCAGATCTAAGGGAGACTCCTTCTTGCCATTTTCAATTTAATACTGCCTCTTCATCAGAGCCATCCATGACCACCCAACCTGGAGAATCCCACTGTTATTTATATTACATTGCCCTGTTTTTTTCCTTCATCACACCTGACTTTTATTTGTTTGTTTACAGCAATTTTTCTGAAGATTTTCCACAAGTAGCAAAGTCATAATAATGTCACAGAGTGTAAGAACTGCAAGACATTATCTAGATTAAAGACCTCGGTTTCAGGTCAGTAAACCGAAAGGCCTAGGAACAGAAGTGGATTATCCAGCATTACTCTGCTGGTTAGTGTCAGAGTCACTCAGTCCACAACCAGCCTGCTGCCCCATTTTGTGTATAGAAAGAGCCGAGGGAACTGAATTTTGCCACCAAAGGGGAGAAAAAGAACCCAACTAGGTCATCGTGTGCGGGCCTGTCCTAGGAGAGTGGTAGAGAGACGCGCTTGAGTGTAAATTCTTCTTCTTCTATGGTGGTTTGGCCCTTAGGACAACCACCCAGAGCTCATCAGAACCTATTTGCCCTTGTTTGATATCATCTAACCCACAAGCAGCAAGCAGAGAGAACTAAAACCCTCTTAAGCATTAAAAGCTATTGATCACACAGAAGATACTGAGCATAGTAAAGAGGTGAGGAATATAAAACAACCAGCTGTTCCACATGTACGGGCTGACAGATGTTCAAGTCTTCAAGAATTACAGAGATCATTCAACATCAGGCTGGGGGAAGAGTGAAAGAGTTTGGGCTCAAAGGGGTGAGATTGTTCCTTGTTTGTCCATAATCAACCGCCTGTTATTTTCAAGCAGTAGACGTATCACGTCATGAAGAAAATGTATTTTCAGAGACAGGGACAAGTGTAGAAGCCCTTTCTGGTCTCACTCACCAGTGTGGGCGGCAGATCATGAACTTAATGTTTTCAAGTGCTTATTACATGCCAGTGGTTATGTTAGGTGCTTTACAAATTCTCTCTCTTTTACCCTCACAATTACTCTGAGAAGTGGGAAACTCAAACCTTGGAGAGCTTACACACACATGAAATCCCACAGCTTGAGAGCAATAGAGTGGTTTTCCCATCTACTTGTGCCTGGCCCTTGAGCTTTTCTGTATTGAATGCTGTTCCTCAAGGGCAAAATAGAGAAAGGACGTTAGATTTTCACATCCTCAATGCCAATCACAACATGGTCTCAATAAGCAGTTACTAGAAGAGGGAGGAAGGAAGAAAGGAGGGAGGTGGAAGGAGGGGCCAGGATATGCAGTGAAGAGAATTCACAAGACAGTAGAAAAAGCGTCAGACTATGGCAGGGCTGCTTTCCCATGATGAAGATCATCTCTTCTGGACCTTAACTTGGCAGATTTTTGTTGCTACCAGAATCATGTATTTCATTAGAAGTTGCAAATTAGTGATTTTCTAATTATCTCATTCCTTTCACAATCATTAGTTGGAATACTTAAAAAAAAATACACTTTCTGTCATCAGCCAGTACTGTTTGGTTATTCTAAAACCCTTTTGAAGGGTAAAAGCCAGGAAAATATTAGAATTATCATGCCTCCAAGGTGACTGAGCTTGGGAAACTTTGTGCTTCCAGATCTCTTGGCAAAGCAGACCAGCATGATCACCATCACTTGGAGTAAGCCAGCCACAGCCCACCCAGTAGCCTTAGGCACTCAAGTCTCTGATTTTAAAACTTCTATATTCTTAGGACACAAACCACAGAAACCTGGGCATTTTCCTAAATATGTCTGAAATTTTGAGGCATTGCCAGATATGCTACATTATTTTATGTAATTCATAGAAAGTATATGAATTTTTCAGAGGCTTAGAGAAGAGATAAGTAAACAGAGAGGGTTTTTAATATGCTTGCTCCCGCATAGTAAGCTGACTCATATTTTGCAGCACACTTACACAAAGGAACCTCACACTTTGGTGACCACTTAGGAGGACACATCTACCCAGCAGGCATGGTCACCTTCACAGTCTGACCTTGAAAACCACGGACTGGAGCTACTAACTGGATGTGATTTCTCCATCCCATCCTTACCCCTAACCCTAGGGGGGGTCCTCCATGTTTCAGGGCTACGAACTGGAGTAAGTAGATAAAGGAGACCTGCACAGAGTCATTTCTGATCTCTATCAAGCAATATTTCTGCCCACATGAGTTGTCAGATTATTTTCCTTAATGAATGTTTCCATCTGTGGCAGAAGCAAATCAGATGCAGCACTTGCCAATGGAAACATGCTTTTGAATTGTTTACTAAAGGGTTGCTTGATTACGGCAGAGTCAACATACTCTTTAAAATATCTGCTCTAGTAACCAATTTTGTTAGGGAAATTTCTTCCAGTTGAGTTGCTGTTGTGATGGGGTTGATAACTTTCCTACTGAATAAAGCTATAATATTTTTTAATTGAAGTATTGTTGATATATAATGTTATACTGGTTTCAAGTATACAGCACAGTGGCTTAACAGTTACCCATATTATGAGATCCTCACCCCCCACTGGTGCAGTTACTGTCAACATGAAAAGATGTTACAGAACCATCACCTATATTCTCCATGCCGCACTGCCATCCCCCGAGACCAACCTACATCACGACTGAGAATCTCTGGGCCCCTTCATCCTTCTCGGCCTCCCCAGCCACCCAGCCACATGGCAAGCACACAGTCGCCGCATGTTACTAGCAGCTGCCATGTTGGACAGCACCGCTGTGGTGATGTGGTGAACTATGACTATCCTCTTCCCTCTTATTTATGCTGGAAGGTTGCAGAAAGTGAATTTCCAAATCCTGGAACATGTACGTTTGCTCCTGGAGCTACAGATTTTCTTCCGTTTTGATTTCTGCTTTTGTCTTGCCGAAGCATCTGAAAGTAGCAGAGCTCCTCCACCACAAAGGACAATGTGTTGCTGATGGCACATGTGGGGCTTACAGAGGAGAGTTGCCTTCCCTTGCAAGCATAACTTTTGGCATTTATTTGTGCTGAAACACCATGAGTCTCCTTCTCCGTCTTGATTACATTATGAGCACTTCTCATTTAAACCTTGAAGGAGCCATGCCCCATCATGTGGAGGAGCCATCCCTAAATTTTTGAGTTGGGCAACTGGAAAGAGAGTGCCTTTGAATTTGAAGTGCCTTGGCAAATCACAGTGAAGAAATCCATAATTCTACAGTGACAGAAGAGAGATTCTATTTTGGAACAAATCAGGTTATAGTTAGTAAGGGATGTGGTCATCTACAATAAGGGGAAGAACACCTGCTTTTTATGACCTTTGTAGGAAACACATGAGATGACGTATATAATTATATGCCTGATACATAATTTTAAAAGTGGTTTAATTCAGTAAATGATTATGTTCAATATTGATGCCAGATATAGAAGCCCAAGGATTTGTGCAAAGTAGAGGTTAATTTTCTCATGTAATAAGAAGACCAGAGGTAGGCATTCTAAAGTTGGTTCAGCATCTCATGAAGTCCTTAGGGACACAGATTTGTTGTCCTTATTACTTAACTCCCATCTTCAAGACCACAAGACAGTTGTGGGAGTTGTAATACATTTTGTGAACATATTGCAGCAGACAAGGTTAAAGCTAACTCGTCATGACCCCTTTGTTCTGTTGTTCACACCCTGCACAATGCCTTCCCTTGAATGTGGGCAAGACCTGTGACTTGCTTCTAAACAATAGGATATGCAAAGGTAATGGGATGTCACACCCTGATTACAGTACATTATATGACACTCCATGTGGCAAGCAGACTGACCAGAGTCTTCCCCCTCTCCTGCGTTAAAAAAGCAAACTGCCACACTGAGTAACTTACATGGAACCCCATGCTGGCAGATTCTAAGAGGTGAAGATGACTTCCCACAAGACACTAGAGTCTCAGGCCCACAGCTGCAAAGAAATGAATCCGCCAATGACCCAAGGGAACGTGGAAGAAAATGACCCCCTGTAAGCCTCTAGCGAGACTGCTGCCCCAGTCAACACATGGATTCAAGCTTGGTGAGACCCTGAAGTTGAGAAACCAGCCCAGTCTCCTGGCCCACAAGAACTGTGACATAATAAATGTGCATTGTGTTAAGACACTAAGTTTGTGATAATTTGTTATACTGCAATGAAAACTGTTACATCTAAAAAGAAAGGGTTAGAGAATGAGCCAAAACACCAGATGCCAGTTTTAAAGAGCTTACCTGGATGTCCCACTAACACCTCTGTTTAGGTCTCATTAACTATAATTATCTATCTACTGTCTGTCTGTATATCTGACCCACAGAGTGTTCCTGTCTTGAGTCCCAATTTGTCTTCTTTCTTATAAAACTAGATCCCCAGCTCCAAAATCTCTACACAGAGACAGGAAATGGTCCTATCCCCTCTCTGCAGAAATATGTTTTCATCATGTCTTGGCCCCAAATATCAGAAAAAGTAAAACTACTTTATTTTCTAATAGGGCTTACCCTCTCTTTCTGATTCTGGGCTCTTAAGCAGACTGCTCAGCACACACTCTCTCTCATTCATAACCACCATTAATGTGTACTTTCAACACCATTGCTTCAGGAAAGAACATAAATTTGCCTTCTTATTGGTGACGTAAGAATCCTTAAGTCACATTCTGCTGCTGGACCTCTCTCTCATCTTCCATCTGTACTTCCACGTTTGGCCATTTTGAAATAATGAAGTTAACACAGTGGGATTCCTTCTTAGAGGCTTCTGGTAGGAGATAGTTTTGAAATAACTTCTGCCTCCTTTTTAATAAAAATATAAGCAATTTACAATATTAAAAATAATACTAAGCTTTTAACTTTAACATGAATTTCAGATGTGGGATCTCATTAATAACCAAAAGAATTTAAACACATCTTTACAGTTTTGGTTAACAGCCTATCTGAATTTTCAGTAATTCTATGTAAAATTTGAAGACCTAATCCAAAATCATGGAGCAACTGTGGTTGACAGAAGTTTAAGTTATTTAATGTCTTTAGTCCTCAGTTTTCTCATCTATAAAATGAAGAGTAAAAATCATATTCTCTAAAATAACTATAAGTCTGTGACCGGTCTGATCTTAAGAAAAGTTTATCAGAACCTGCATTTTGTTTCTGCGCCTGGATGGCCACCACAAAAGAAATGTGAGATGTCCATGTATGTGATCTGTTCTCAGAATTTAAGGGGGAGACTGAAGGTGGAAAACACTGACATCCTCAGTAGGAAAGTGAACGTGTATTCCATCTCATGTTTTTGTGTCTCAGAGTATATTCATGAAAGAGTGTTAACGCTAAAAGTAGATTACATGCTGGCAGGGGGAAGGACGGTGGAAGGTGCTTGGATGGTGTTTGGAAGGTTCTTGCAAATCAAAACTGCCCTGGGGAATAATTAGGAGGGAAATGATTTGGGAAAGATTTATAAGGCTGGACCCACGTCACCTAGTTTGGAAGACACAGACAAGATTCATTCTACTATGAGTTGTCCACAGAAGCTAGACAGCTATGCTTAGGTGCATTGATCTTTGCTGTCTGGCTGAAGTCTGAACATCGGCACAGACTAATTTCAACAGCCACTAAAATATCAGCTATTATTTTTCTTTCTTTTTTAATACACATGTTAGGTTTTCAACAAATCTTTTACTTAAGATTTAGTAATACAAAAGGCCCCTATATGATAATTTATTGTCATTGCTTTTTTCCTGACAAGATCTTAATAGTGTGAGAAAGTTTTTTCTTTTAATTTATTTTGGTATCATTAATCTACAATTACATGTGCAATATTATGGTTATTAAACTCCCACTTCATCAGGTCTCCCCCACCAACCGCATTACAGTCACTGTCCATAACCATAGTGAGATGCTATAGAATCACTACTAGTCTTCTCTGAGTTGTACTGCCCTCCCCGTGCCCCCCCAACATTACATCTGCTAATCGTAATGCCCCTTTTTCGCTCTTATCCCTCCCTTCCCACCCATCTTCCCCAGTACCTTTCCCTTTGGTAACTATTAATCCGTTCTTGGGTTCTGTGAGTCTGCTGCTGTTTTGTTCCTTCAGTTTTTTTTCTTTGTTCTTATACTCCACATATGAGTGAAATCATTTGATACTTGTCTTTTTCGGCTTGGCTTATTTCACTGAGCATAATACCCTCTAGCTCCATCCATGTTGTTGCAAATGGTAGGATTTGTTTTCTTCTTATGGCTGAATAATATTCCATTGTGTATATGTACCACATCTTCTTTATCCATTCATTTACTGATGGACACTTAGGTTGCTTCCATTTCTTGGCTATTGTAAATAGTGCTGCAATAAACATAGGGGTGCATCTGTCCTTTTCAAATTGGGCGGCTGCGTTCTTAGGGTAAATTCCTAGGAGTGGGATTCCTGGGTCAAATGATATTTCAATTTTGAGTTTTTTGAGGAACCTCCATACTGCTTTCCACAATGGTTGAACTAATTTGTATTCCCACCAGCAGTGTAGAAGTGTTCCCTTTTCTCCACATCCTCGCCAACATTTGTTGTTGTTTGTGTTTTGGATGTTGGCCATCCTCACTGGTGTGAGGTGATATCTCATTGTGGTTTTAATCTGCATTTCTCTGATGATTAGTGATGTGGAGCATCTTTTCATGTGCCTGTTGGCCATCAGAATTTCTTCTTTGGAGAAGTATCTATTCATGTCCTCTGCCCATTTCTTAATTGGATTATTTGCTTTCTGTTTGTTGAGGTGCATGAGTTCTTTATATATTTTGGATGTCAACCCCTTATCAGATATATCATTTATGAGTATACTGTCCCATACTGTAGGATGTCTTTTTGTTCTACTGATGGTGTCCTTTGCTGTACAGAAGCTTTTCAGCTTGATATAGTCCCACTTGTTCATTTTTACTTTTGTTTCCCTTGCCCGGGGAGATATGTTCATGAAGAAGTTGCTCATGTTTATGTCCAAGATTTTTGCCTATGTTTTTTTCTAAGATTTTTATGGTTTCATGACTTACATTCAGGTCTTCGATCCATTTTGAATTTACTTTTGTGTATGGGGTTAGACAGCAGTCCAGTTTCATTCTCTTATATGTAGCAGTCCAGTTTTGCCAACACCAGCTGTTGAACAGGCTGTCACCTCACCATTGTATATCCAAGGTACCTTTATCATATATTAATTGACCGTATATGTTTGGGTTAATGTTTGGATTTTCTATTCTGTTCCACTGGTCTGTGGGTCTGTTCTTGTGCCAATACCAAATTGTCTTGATTACTGAAACTTTGTAGTAGAGCTTGAAGTCTGGGAGTGTAATTCCCTTTTTATTCTTCCTTCTCAGGATTACTTTGGCTATTCGGGGTCTTTTGTGATTCCATATGAATTTTAGAACTATTTGTTCCAGTTCATTGAAGAATGCTGTTGGTATTTTGATAGGGATTGCATTGAATCTGTAGATTGCTTTAGGTAGTATAGCCATTTTGACAATATTTATTCTTTCTAGCCAAGAGCATGGGATGAATTTCCATTTTTTAGAGTCCTCTTTAATTTCTCTTATGAGTGTCTTGTAGTTTTCAGGGTATAGGTCTTTCACTTCCTTCGTTAGGTTTATTCCTAGGTATTTTATTCTTTTTGATGCAATTGTGAATGGAACTGTTTTCCTGATTTCTCTTTCTGTTAGCTCATCATTAGCGTATAGGAAAGCAAAAGATTTCTGTGTGTTAATTTTGTATCCTGCAACTTTGCTGAATTCAGATATTAGTTCTAGTAGTTTTGGAGTGGAGTCTTTAGGGTTTTTATGTACAATATCATGTCATCTGCAAATAGTGGCAATTTAACTTCTTCTTTACCAATCTGGATGCCTTGTATGTCTTTGTTTTGTCTCATTGCCCTGGCTAGGACCTCCAGTACTATGTTAAATAACAGAGGAGAGAGTGGGAATCCCTGTCTTGTTCCCGATCTTAGATGAAAAGCTTTCAGCTTCTTACTGTTAAGTATGATGTTAGCTGTGGATTTGTCATATATGGCCTTTATGATGTTGAGGTACTTGCCTTCTATACCCATTTTGTTGAGAGTGTTTATCATGAATGGATGTTGAATTTTGTCAAATGCTTTTTCACCATCTATGGAGATGATCATGTGGTTTTTGTTCTTCTTTTTGTTTATGTGGTGGATGATGTTGATGGATTTTCGAGTGTTGTACCATCCTTGCATCCCTGAGATGAATCCCACTTAATCATGGTGTATGATCCTCTTCATGTATTTTTGAATTCGGTTTGCTAATATTTTGTTGAGTATTTTTGCATCTATGTTCATCAGGGATATTGGTCTAATTTTCTTTTTTGGTGAGGTATTTGCCAGGTTTTGGTATTAGTGTGATGCTGGCTTCGTAGAATGAGTTTGGAAGTGTTCCCTCCTCTTCTATTTTTTGGAAACTTTAAGGAGAATGGGTATTATTTCTTTTCTGTATGTATGGTAGAATTCATAGGTGAATCCATCTGGCCCGCGGGTTTTGTTCTTGGGTAGTTTTTTTATTACCTATTCAATTTCATTGCTGGTGTTTGGTCTGTTTAGGTTTTCTGTTTCTTGCTTGGTCAGTCTTGGAAGGTTTATTTTTCTAAGAAGTTGTCCATTTTTTCTAGGTTTTCCAGCTTGTTAGCATATAGATTCTCATAGTATTCTCTTATAATTCCTTGTATTTCATGATTTTTCCTTACTCATTTCTGATTCTGTTTTTGTGTGTAGATTCTCTCTGCCTCAGCTTCTCTGTATTCCTATTCTCTGATTTCTATTCCATTAACAGTCTCTTCCATCTCATCCAGTCTGCTGCTAAGCCTGTCGATCACTTGTCTGATTTCTGCATTGTCTTTCCTCACTTCCCTCACTTCCTCCCGCAGCTCTTGCACATTTCTCTGTAGATCCATCAGTATGGTGATGACTTTTATTCTGAATTCTTTTTCAGGAAGATTGTGCATGTCCATCCCATCAGGCTCCCTCTCTGGGGTTGTCTGGCTGATCTTAGTCTAGACCATGTTCCTCTGTCTTTTCATGGCGATATAAGTGGTTGCTGGTAGGAGCCACGTGTGTCAGGTGGGGAACAAAGTCCCTTCCTGCTTGTTGTTCTCCTTCCCTTCTCCCAGGCCTGAGCTGTTTTCCTGCACACCGGGAGGCAGTTTCTGGGATAATTCCCTGAACTGCCTGTGTGCGGGGTCACCCTCAGCCTAGCCTATAGTACTGCGGGGGTTTGCAGTTACACTGGGTGCATTCTGGTCCCATTGGTGCCTTCTGGACCTGGTTCTACGGCTCTTCCCACTTAGCTGCACGCCCACTGGGAGTAAATTCTGTGAGGATGCTGTGGGCAGGGCCTCTCCTTAGCTGTTCCGCCACAGTGGTGGCTCCCGGACCCTTAGTGGCACTGGCCAGGGAGGGAATGAATGGCAGGCTGCTGATCTCTGTGGGAAGCCTCAGCAAGGCTGCTGTGCCTGAAAGCTGGCCAAGGGGTCCGAAATTCCCCAAGACTCCCAGCCTGCTGGGCTGAGTATGCTGGGACGATTTTGTTCCACTGCTGGCCCCTTGTCTCTTTAAGACTTAAAAAAGAAAAAGGCACCCGCTGGGAGTAGATTCTGTGAGGATGCTGTGGGTGGGGGGGCTCCTCTGCTGTTCCGCAGCAGTGGCGGGTCCCAGACCCTTTGCGGCTCCGGCCATGTCGGGGGAATGAATGGCAGGCTGCTGATCACTGTGGGAAGCCTCGGTGCGGCTGCTTTGCTCTGCCACCAGTCAAGGGGTCCGAAATTCCCCAAGACTCCCAGCCTGCCAGGCTGAGCGCAGTGGGACAATTTTGTTCTGCTGTTGGGCCCTTGTCTCTTTAAGACTTTTTAAAAAGCGCCCACTTTTCTTTTGTCCCAGGAAGCTGGCTGAGGGGACCCGCTTGTCTCCATCTAGGATCCTGCCCTTCTGTTTCTCTAATCTCCGATACACCATGCGATGTGTGTCTGTGCTCCCAGCACAGATCACCAGGGCTGATTATTTGGCGGGCCTGTGCTTTCACTCCCTCCCCATTCTGAATCTTTTCCTCCCGCTGGTGTGCTGGGGTGGGGGAGTGCTCAGGTCCCGCTGGGTCGCGGCTTTGTATCTTACCTGCTTTGTGAGGCATTGAGTTCTCGCAGGTGTAGCTGTAGCCTGGTTGCTGTCCTGTATCTTCTGGTCTCTCTTTTAGGAATAGTTATATTTGTTGTATTTTCATAAATATACATGGTTTTGGGAGGAGATTTCTGCCACCCTGCTCACGCCGCCATCTTCTCAGAAGTCCTAGTGTGAGAAAGTTTTGCTAATGTTTTTATCACTAAATCAGTCTCCAGGAAGCCATCCCGTCAAGACACAAAGAGGACTGATGAGACAGACAGGCTTCTAACTTTTCCTCTCCCCATCTCGTGTCAAAGTCACCCAGTGTGGTGTGAGACAGTTTCAATTTTCTGCAGTACCTTCAGCAACAAACATCTACAAAGCAAGAACGACTCTGTCCTAATCTCTGCCTGTTGATTCTCTTCCCTTTCTTTTCTTTCTTTGCTCTTTTCCCTCTCTTCTACTTGGTTTCTTTTTTGTTTTCCTTCCTCTTTTCTCACTGAACATTCCCTTTCTCCTCTTCTATTTTCTTCTCACCACACATCTCCTTCACTTTTCTTTTCTAGCTCCTCCTACTCTCCATCTTATCTTTCTTTTTCACTTCCAACTTCCTTTTCCTTCTCTTCTTACTTCACCCACTGTGAGGAAGCATATGCCATTCCAAAGACATAAGGTCTCAGCCAGCATGCACAGAAATTCTCAGCACACTGTATTTAGAGAGGTTGATAATTTGTCTAATTCTGCTGCTTCAGAGGTGGGCACTAAAAATGAAAGGTGTATCAGAGAAGGTAGAAATGGTTGGATGGTAAATGTGTTTTACCAGGAATTTGCTTAGTTCTTCTTAATCCACTGAAGTAATTAGATTTTGTTTCCACATAATGCTGTAGGACCTTAAAATGAGAAGACAGTTGGAAGGACATTCAGCATGATAGTTTCTGACTTCAGACTTTCCCTCAGCAGAGAAGTCCTAGAGACCTGTCCAGTCTGAGGAAGAGGTGACAATACCTGTTGACTTTAAATTGCACACTGCCATTGATACCTTGGCTTAGTGTGGGAGTATTTACAACAACAGTGCATCTGATAAAGAGCTATGATAGTTCCATCTTTCATTGGCCTTGGGAAGAGGGTGAGTGTGTAAAGTGACAAATGAGATTCAGTAAATGAGGCTGATAGCTTCCTTTAATGATTCCAGGGGTATATTCGAGAAGGTCAAGAAAATAGCTTCATGCTAGCCTAAAATTCTCCATTTATGAAATTTTCTGTTGCAACATTGGTATCTGCCTTTATAACACTTACATTGTACTGTTCTAAAGATTTTTTATATTAAAGTTAATGTTTATTAACTTTTTTCATGGCAAGAATTTTAATGAGGGATAGACATTACTCAGGTGACTAGGAGTAGTTTATACTTCCCTTTAAAGAAATTCTATTTTTCAAAAGAAGGAAGTAAAAATTCAAACCATACAAACATTTTCTTTTAGTGTCATTCAAAGGACATTTTGTCATCTGAAGTTTAACTCCTGTATTGGCTGAAGATAATGATTTTCTATCATTTCAAAATTGACAAAATTAGAAGTCAGTTACCTTTTATGTCTATGTATGAAGTATATATAAATAAATTACACAAAATCAACACAGAAAAGAAATTTACTATCAGATTATCTTGTGAGTTTCATACCTGCTAAAAAAATGAGACATCTACTTAAGAATGGAGACAGTTCAAACTTCTCCAATTGTCTCTTTGATAACAGAATGAACTAAACCGTTAACTGTAGAATTCACTACTTACTAATTTTTTTCTAGTCACCCAACTAAAATGTAGTTTCTTCCATTTCTCTTAATTGAAGTTATTAATTTTATCTAGAAAACATCTTTATAGCAGAGTCAAAGTCAATCCTAATAAAGCATCATTTCAATGTAGCTAATATTAAAAAGACCAGATTCTTTTGAACCTCTTTCAGAGCAGCAA
The DNA here is from genome assembly GCA_032199065.1 of Smutsia gigantea. Classification (NCBI taxonomy): domain Eukaryota; kingdom Metazoa; phylum Chordata; class Mammalia; order Pholidota; family Manidae; genus Smutsia; species Smutsia gigantea. Next base: position 122,791 of record JAVSCE010022138.1, read on the forward strand.
CATGTGAAACCTAAATAAAACATACTGAAGGGAGATGGTTCAGTGAAAAAATGTGTATGGCCTGTTCATTCTCATTAAATGTTGACTTAAGGTCTGATCACAAATTCACTTGCAGTGAAATTTCTGTTTGCTTACTGTCAGAGGACAAATAACAGCAATCCTTGCTTATCAAGGAAAGAAAACATATCCAATCCTTTCCAGAAACATTCTGAACTTCCTAAAGCAGGGTGAATGGACTATGGGGAAAAATTATTACCTCTTGGTCAAAGGAACAGTTAATTCAAACAGATTTAAATTAGGGTAGCCATAAGGCATTGGTTGGGAAGGGGAAAAGGAAAATAAATAATTGTTTTGTGTTTCAAGAGAATTTAGGAGATTTCTTTCAAGTCTAAAAATCATAACCAAAAGAACATAAAACTTAACCCAAAATAGCAGCACTGTAATCTTTGGAAAAGAATCAAGATTTTTTTTCAATAAAATAGTCAGTACCTAATAAGCAATCTGCTGTACTGCCAATTCTATAATATTTATACTGATGTTGCAATACAGGAGTACATATTGGACCCAAGTCATGCTAAAATAAGGCAACACAGCACATGGTTGATCATGGAAGAGTTATTTTACAGTGTAAGCTTCTATTAGTAACAACATATCATCAAGAGAACACTAGATTTAAGATGGAATAATTATTCTCACAGCTTAATTTCAATGATTTGCAGGATTAGATGATTCCATTTTAAATCAATTTCCTAGTACATAAGAATGTCAAAATAACGTAACTTCGTATTTCATATAATAGAAGTGCTGCATGATTTTATATAAAATGATGGTGTATTCCATAATCATCTGTAATGAGTCAATGAAACCAAGATACTATTCATGTTATTATATGTAGTGGACATATTACATTACATCTGAAAAATATGATGCCTATAAAACCACACAAATGTGTATACAGAAATACATTAACTTTTTATTTACTTTGTAATTATCTAAACTATAAGAAAAAATAAACTTCTTTCTTGGGGTTTTGATAATAATCTATATCAGAAAGTCCAAATTAATGGAGCAACATAGAAAAAAATACTTGAAACCGTAAGTTATATTTAGGTATTTGACAAGAAGCCAGATCCCTTGGGTTCTGCATATCTGACCCTTTGGCATCTTCCCACATAATCAACCCTTTAACCCAGACTTGGAGTAAAGGGAATAACAGAATGTTTTCCCTTCTCTGTTTAACTTGGCTTAACTTCCTGTAGAAAATCCTCTTTCCCACAGCCTAATTCCAAACAAATTGTAATGTTAACAATACCCTTACCACGGTTAATTCAGTCATTTTGCCGGTTAAATTGATGAAAGGCCAACATTAGATACTGTTTCCTTTTTAGGTGAGAGAGTAATTAGGAATTCAACCTAAGACTGACTTCTTATTATGAATTTTCTCTTTTTTCCCTCCCACTGCACTAGAGCAAAAATTTCCAGTTATGGGGAGATTCCAACAAAAAGGCACAAGGGAGATAATATCAAATGATCTAGAAAAATATACCCTTTCCCCTCATAAGTAACTAATTAGTAACAGAAAACTAGAAAATGGACCACAGAAAAACCCTTGAAACTGTAATTTTTTTCAGGGCAAATTTGAAAGGGTCAAATGTCTTGTTGGTTTTTTTTGTAGGCCTTGGAGATAAAATATACAAATTTAAGAAATGTATTTCCTAAATCGGGAGAGAACAAAGTGAAAAACTTATCTGTGATGCTTTTGACAGAAATTAGAAAAAAGCTAAGGTTGAAAAACCAAGACTATCTAATCCTACAAAAGGAATTGAATGTGACACTAACTATTCAGGGATGAATTATTTCAGCTTTGCCTCAAGTTTGCTTAGTTCATTTGATAGAATAGCAATAACCAGGAAATATGTCAGCAGTCTCCCTTAATGGGTTTGCAGATCTGCTCATTACAACACTGGACAAGAAGCTGGCTAGTCTGTGCCCGCATTTTCCAGGTTAGAAGTCAGCTGGAACATCCATATCCAGATGATGTCCACAGAGGTGCGGTTGGGAGGTTGTAGGCAACAGCGTTATGTGATTGTATATGATTTAGAAATGCTATTAATTATTAATGGTTTGAAAGTTCACTGTGCTAAACAAATGCTTTAACTTTGTTCACTCCAACGTTCTCCAAATTTACCTCAGCAAAGAACTTTGTAAAGTTAAAGTTCTTTGCTGTCCCTCCCCACACACACACACCAAATCCTTAACATCCTGTAAGACATAAGTGCCCCACAAAAATACATTTTAGTAAATGATTATCTTCATCATTGCCAGTTATATGGACCAAGGACTGAATGTATTGGTGAATAAACAGGAAAATATTAAAGATTTTGGAACTCCCAGGATATAGTCAGTGGTCTAACTTGGTTGAGAAAGACTAAGGAAAAACTCAAAGACTAATTTCCATTTTTAGGGACCTAAAAATGAACCATGTAGAAAATTAATATTCAACCATTCACAGTACTCTCTACTGGCTGGCAGAAAAATGGAATCTTTTCCACCTTTCTCTGTATCCAAAGCAGGTATCTGACATTCTTACTCAAGACTGAGTAGTCCTGGGGATCAGTATTTAATGACTTTTCTTTCTTTGTTTATCTAGTTAATAGACTTTAAGATCTCCTTTAAGACATTAGGTATTTTCTGTACGCCTCCCTTCTTTCCCACAGATAAATTTTCTCAATTTAGACAGGATCATAACAGCAAAGGCTGACCTTTATTTCAGTCATGAATATTCTTAAATGCAATTGATGTTAAGTGACAATTCTGTTCAAATAATAAACAAAGGTGAAAAACAGGCCACAGAAAGATATATTTGATAAGCCTTGTCCTTTCCTATACACTGTAGGTTGTAATGAATATCTGCATAGGGCAGAACTGGAAGAATACTGAAGATATGATGCAGGGAAGAGTGAAACTGATGAAGTCTTTTGAAGAACTCCTGTCTCCTCAAGAATTGAAGTATTTTATTGCTCAAACCTATAAGCTCCAAAAGAGTTATAAAATAGCATAATAGTAAGCTATTTTTGTAGTCATTTTTATTTTCTATGTTTTTCTCTGTTCTTTGAAGAACCATAGTGCGGCTGGGAAACGGTCAATACTGATACTAGTAACAAAAATATCCACTTTTTTTTGCTGTTCGGGGAGGCTAAGAGAATACATTTAAATAATGTCTTTTTACACTTAACATCATGACCTGATATAGTAATCATTTAATGATGCTGATACTGTTTTATTCATGTCAAAGTAAGGAGAGTTCTCACTCCCATTATTGGAAGATAGTAGGAGGCTATATGGTATAGAGAAGAAGAAAATAAGGTGCATATAATGAGCATTCATATAGTAGACAGGAGCCCCGATTTGTTTATTCATTCGCCCTTTGACTATGGTATCAAGGCAATTAATTCTTCTGACATTCTGATATTTTATATCTAGACTCAAGATAGTATCTCACATCTTATGTGGTTATATAGAAGTTTCATCTTGATGGAGCACATTTTGAAAAATGCAAGTTACTATATTTCTTTATACTATGTTTCTGTAGTTTTTCAACAAGTTTATATCCAGACCAAATGGTACTTTTTCCTTTTCCTCCTCATTATATCTCCTTGACTTAGTTTGACCAAATAACAGCACAATTTCAAAATTTTTCAAAAAATCTTTTAAAGGAAATAGAGAATTTGCTCAGTTTCAAAAGGCTTCAAACTTGTTCCTATATGTGTAGTGCCCTGGGTCATTCAATGATAGTTATTATGTGCCAAAAAAATGTTCTATTATAAAAATTAGGCTATTCCTAGATTACCATGCACAAAAAGCATTTTTAGTTTTACTATATTCAGAGCACTTACACAAGACCCTTCAACAAGTTTCTTTAGCTTCAAATATGTATTGATTTGTGTGTGATAATATATATAGTATATATAAAATATATAATAATGTATTTCATAGATATAGATATGGATCTGGATATAGATATAGATATTAAAGCTTATCTAATGCCAAAAACATCCTACTGAAAGGTTGGCATTCCTTGCTAACGTAGAGATTCTTAATGTTAGTCTGTTTGGTGAACTTCAAACTTCACAATTTCATAAAGATAGAGATTACTACTTATTCCAACCAGGACTTTTTGTGTAATGGGTTGAAATTATAGAAACTAGTTATGTATGTCATATAATCAAGATATTTTCTATAGATACCATTTATCCATTCATTCATTCACTTATTCACCAGTATTTATTGAGTGCTTACCAAGTGCCAAGCACAGTGCCAGGTGCTAAGAATAGAACATAAAGCCCCTAACAGACACAGTAAGGGCTTTACAGAGACATGTTGTCTTCTCTGTTTATCTATACACCTATGCTGACATTTTTGTTAAGAAATTAATGGAAAAGAATCAGTGTTTGCTTTATTTTAGATTCTACAATTTGCTGATATTTTTTTAAATCTTTGGATTTTAGAGTTTCTTCAAATCCATTCAAAATATATTTGAAACATTAAAGAAACAAATTTTTTATGCTAAAAGCAATGTTTTATGAATTTTGAGACAACTATGGAATTTGCTAACAATCCCCCACAAAATATGGCTAATCTATCTGTAGTAATGGCAAAAGAAAGAATAAAAGCTATTCTGTATTTAATCATATTACCTCTAAAGCCCTATATGACCAAAACATGATTTCTGATGGGAAAAAAAAAAAGAGATCTGCTAAAATATGTCAGGAAAACGAATCAGTGTATCAATAGTGATTTATATACATGAGATGGGCATATATTCCTAATCCCAGGTAAGGAATTTTCAGATGTCAATAGTGTTTCACAATTTAGGTATCTGGAAGAACAAAACAAAATTGCCCCTTTAAACAATAATCCTGGGCCTGCTTTCATTGCTGTTTGTGTTTATGTTGGCAGTAGTAATGATCAAATAGGTTAATGGTAGAAATTTGTTGACTGGCTTTTCCTGGTGTACATAATTTATATCAATTGTTACATTGGTACAAATGAGGAAGATAATAGTGAAAACCCACCACATTATCATTTAATACATGGAAAGAATTCTGTTCATTTCAGTATATATATAATGCTTTCCTTCTCCACCCTGTCACCCCACCCCCACCAACGCACTTTGTTACTTTTTAGGTTGATTTACCCTGTGTCATGTTTGATTTTTTTCACATTTCTCCCCCATGACGTTTGTACCCCACCTTTTACATATGCATATCCCACCCATAACTAAATTTGAATATTCATAATAATTTCTAATTGCTCCAACTTGTCTGTACTTCTGACCTCCTTTAATTCACCAGTTATTCATTCCCTGATCCCCCACAATGTAACACCTAACCTTTGAACTTGATTCCTTTAAGGTCACCAATGAACTCTATAACTGTATATGTATGCATCTCCTTCACCACGCCTGCCACCCTCAGTACTACTTGCCAAAATCAGTACCTCTTTAGGCTCCCAGAAATCACGTGCAGTAGTCATCCTGTGTGACAGTCAAAGCGTTTTGTTGTCACGAGCAACAGAAACTGGCTTTGGCTATCGTAAATAAGAGAGATTTTTTAGCAGGATTGGGGTGAGAGTGAGGAAAGGCTCATGATCAATGAGAAACTGAGGACCTGGCCAGAAAAACTGCTAAAAACAAGGGGATCTGGGCAGCAGGATCCACTTGCTGCCAGGTCCTTATGGCTGGAGCAGTCTGCTGTTCTACTTTTCAGACACCTTGTTCATTTCAACCTCCAGGCTTCGCTGGGCATGAGTCAGTCTTCTTCAAGTTAGGGTGAAAGTCCCAGAGAGGATATTAATTGGACAAACCAAACACATCTCCATGCTTCCTCCCACCTGCCATCTTGACTATTTCCACAGAATCTCCCCACTCTTGGTGTCCAGGAAAAACTGCTCTTCAGAGAACACCTCTGGCTGAATTTTTTCTGCTTCCTTTGCTGGAATTGCTAGTTATGGACATAGCCTCCTATCTCTAAATTGACTTTTCAGAGTTACACTCAGTATTTAAAGAATACCTCTCTCAGTCTACACTTTTCATCAGCTTTGATTTTTCTTCTTATCCTTTTTTAAAAAAATTTTATCTCCACTGTCTGATACATATTTCCACTTGGATGAATTACTGTCATCCCAAAATCAAAATATTTAAACCTGCACTTATAATCTTCCCTCTCCTCTCTTAAAATACTTTAATGCCACATTATCCCAAGCACACACATACTGCCAACATTCTACTAGGCTGAAAACCTTAGTTATTTTTAATTTTCAGTAAACCACTGCTGTAGTCTCTATGTTCTCTTCCAACTCATTCATCTGAAATTATCAGTTTATTTAATTTATTACCCATTAGTGATCCTATGTGCAGAATGCCTGGGCTCTGCAATAGGTCCACCAATGGGCTTCATTTGAAATGTCAATAACTGTAATTCCAGTGAGGTTCAGAAACCATTTGAGAAATAGATATTGTTGAAAGAAAGAAAGAAAGAAAGAAAGAAAGAAAGAAAGAAAGAAAGAAAGAAAGAAAGAAAGAAAGAAAGAAAGAAAGAAAGACAGACAAGGGAGGAAGGACAGTAGAGAGGGTGAGAAGAAAGAAAAATAGAAAAAATAGAAGAAAAGGAAGGATGGTATAAATAAAAGAGCATTAAATAAAAATTTAGGAGACCTAGGTCTTACTTATTGTTCGTGGAGACCTATGTTTTCTATTTATTAGCTCTAACAAACCATTAAACAGTATCTTCATCTGTGAGATGAGACATTAAACTCTGTGGCATAAGATGACTATTTTATGCCTATTCTTCAGAGATCCCTATTTTCCAGATTGTGACATTCAAGCCGAATTATCAGAGGCCCCTGGAGTTAAGTTAAAGTCCTTAACAAGACCCAAGTGGTATTCAAGAATGCTGAAAGGGAGTGAAAAAGCATATGTTTGTTCAGTTTCCCCTTCCTAAGAAATCAGAATCTGAAATGCTGAGCCAGAATTGAGGTCCAGGATCTGGGAGCCTTGGTCAACGACAGGGTAGGACATGCAGCCCATGGGCTACAGTGTGGGGCACAGAGGGATAGTGCAAGGTATCACGGGAAGAAACTGAATCAAAACCAATTAAACCACCCAAACAAATCAACAATGTAAAGGGTTAAACAGAAAGGAGAAAAATATGTGTGAGGCAGGGAGAGAGTCCAAGAAATTTCTCTTAAGAAAATTTTGCCCCAGATCTTCATGGCCTCAAGCTAAAATCTTTGACCTTACTCTTGTGTGTGTGTGTGTGTGTGTGTGTGTGTGTGTGTGTGTGTGTGTGTGTTTGGATAGAACATTAAAGGTAGAAACTAAAAAGCAATGGGCTAAAATGTGAATGAGATGTTAAAAAATGAACTTGAAAATATATAAATAACTTTTAAGACTTTCCATAGTGAAGGGGAAAAATGTAAGTAGTAATAAGAGGAGATTGTAGATTGGTAATAAATATTTAGTAAAAACCTATTGCATGTATGACAGTATCTAGAGATTCAGTATCATATCACATAAATATGGACCTAAAACTATGCTATGATTTTAATCTAAAACTAAAATTATAATTCCAGACCAAAATTATACTGCCTAATATCTTTGTTAAAAACACACATAATAAGAGAGTATGTATAGCAGCCAGATTAAGGAAGGTGGTGAGTTGCCAAGCCTCTTTGTAAACTTTCTATGGTTGTGCTTGGAAGTGGATGCCCTCCTTACTATCTCATATCTGTGATCCTTGGATAAGTTATCCTTCATGACTAATGGTATTGTTACTGGGCATGACTACTACAATGAAATTGAACACATTCAAAGGACTCATAGGACAAAAATATAGTCCAGGCTATGATTTATGACTAAAACTTTTCCCAGAACTCTGTAGTTCACAGGTGTGTGGTAATAGAAAATGACATTGTGCATATTAGAAGTCAATGATAACAAGTCTTCCTTTTAGTGGTCCTTCTGCCTCCATAGCAAAGAAATTTCCAAGTATTTCTTTGCTCACACAGCTCTGAAACTGGAAATCTTCTACAGTATTTGGAAATAAAAGAACTAATTTAACTACTTTTCTTTCACTTAATTATCATACTCATACATATATACAACATAGCTATAGTATAACACTGATGCATTAGGTACTAAGAGATGCAGATAAAATGATGAAGAAGAAAGAAATGGGCCATGCCTCACAGAGTTGACCATCTAGTAGAGGAAACAAACAATAACCAAATAATTATGGTGCAATGCAATGAGTGCTATTATTATGAGAAGTACGGAATACTATAGAAACACAAGTGTTGCATGTAGTCAAGGATTTAGAAACAAACTATGAAGGGAACGAAATTCCAGCTGAGACAATAAATGGAAGTTAGCTGGGTAAAGAGATAGAAAACATCCAGGCTGATTTATTAGTAACAGTAAGCTAAGTTATGCTGAGATAACAAAAAAGATCTCTCCAAGCCTGAGTGGTTTATAACTAAAAAGGCTTGTTTTGCTTTCATTCTGTGTGTCCATGGTGGGTTGACCGCAGCTCTGCTCCATGTCTTCTTTTCTCCAGAAAACAGGTTGATGGATTATCCTACACCTGGGGCATTGTATCCTGTAGCAGAAGACAGGTATGTTGACCCTCACAATGGTCTTAGAGCTATCATCTAAAAGTGACACATGTTGCTTCTGCTTACACTTCACAAGGTAAAGCAAATCATGCAGTCAAGTCCACAGGGCAAAGATATGTGATGTCCCAAAGGACAGGAAGGGGCATCACACTGAGAACTGGACTTATGAGCAAAAGAATGAACCCATCTATTAAGGTATATACAAAGGGATAGACCCAGAATAGAACTTGGTATAGCCCAACAATTGAATTAATATCAATATGGCTTGAGTTTAGATTATGAAACAGATAATGATAAGGCATGATGCCTGATCAGGCATGATAAGCATGAAGCATGAGCCAGATTAAGCACACTTCATAGGCCACATTAAGGAGTGAGACTTTTTCATAAATTCTTTGAATAACCTTTGATGACTGATTTGAATGTAGAAACTGGATTGGAGAAACGCCAGACTGTAGTAAAAAGGGGCCAGTTAGAAAGCTTGGGCCTTAATCCAGATTAAAAAACCATAAGACCTTAATAAAGGCAGTAGGAATGTATAAAGCCAGTCAGATTTAAGAAATGTTTGGAAAATTTGGAGAATGCTTGGTTATGATGCATTAACAGGGAAGGAAATAAAGATGCAACCCCAAGTTTTGTTTAAGTAGAGTAGTTTCAATCCCTACACAGAAAACACAAAAACACAAAGAGATAACAGGTTTGGAAATGATGGTAAATTCCATTTGGGGTATTTTGAGTCTGGCTCGTAGAGAAGGCATTCCAGTAGAAGTATCTCATAGGTAGGTATACATTTAGATGTAAAGTTATAGAAGAAGGCAAACGTGAGCTAGAGATATAAATATGGGAGTCGTCAGAATACAGTGTAAACTAAGTTAAGGAATGACTGATGTCATCCGGGATGATGGTATGAAAAGAGAAAAGGAGGAGACTTTAAAAAGGAATGCAGCACAACACAAACAGTTTTCCTGTGGAGAGATTTCTACGGCCTTTATTAAAAGCATATCTTCCTACACCTTTAGTACTCTGTCAGGAGAGAAAGGACGTTCGTTCTTGAAGAGTCATAGGTTGTACTTCCTTGGGATCCCCGCAGGACTCAAGTGGTCAGAAAAACAATTAAATACTGAGTCAGAGAGTTTGGGTTTCAGTTCCCAGCTTTCCTCATAGCAACCATGTGTCCTTGGAAAACCCCTTACTTAATC
>JAVSCE010022140.1:0-14234 GCA_032199065.1 Smutsia gigantea
ATCCAATGATCTCCATTGCCTCCCTCAAAATCATCCAAAATAAGTGTATCTAAGAAAAAATTGTTCTTAACTGTGTAAATGGCTCCTTTCCAACAATTCACTGCCCCAAGTTCCTCTTAGATTTTCTAGAAATAATCACCACATCCTATCACATCTCTTAATAAAAGAAACATAGGTTAAGAAATATTTTATTACTAATACTGTAGGAAGGATAGTCTTAGAACATCCTTCCTGAAGTTTAAACCCAACATATTCAAATCTGAACTCTGCTTCTACACTAACAAACTTATTCCATCCCCATATAGGTCTCTTGGGCAAGAAACCAATGAGCCACCCAGGTTTCTTTGTTCCTCCTCAATGTTCAATATTTAACTGGTCACTAAGTCTAGTCAGTCCTATTTCCCCTTATCTCTTGAATTTGTGCACTCCAGTACCTTCCTTAAGGCTCTCCTCATTTCTTTCTGTCTTCAACTGTATTAGAGGTGGCTGATAAAATGCTCAGATACTGAGTTGAATTTGAATTTCAGATAAACAATAAATCATTTTCAGTGTAAATATGTCCCCAAATATTGCACAGAACATACATATAATAAAGAAAAATCTATTGTATATCTGTAATTCAATTTAACTGAGTATCTTATATTTTCATTTGCTTAACCTGCCAACCCGTGATAAGTGCAAGAATCTGGTTCTAGCCAGTATCCTCTCCAGTCCCCCTTCATCTCTAAGCCCCATGATTCTATCTTGCTAAAACAACAAATTGGATTATAGCAATGCCTTACTGAAGTAGAAACCTCCATTGACTCCTCATTTCCGGTAAGATTACTTGTAAATTCCATAGCTTGACTTCTAAGGCCAATCGCAATCAGGTTTTAACATATTCTTGGAGCCATATCATCTACCCTAGGTCCCCAGGCCGCATGTATCTTATACCACACTGGACTTCTTGTCATTGCTTGAGCTCATGTACAGTTTGTACATGTGATTTCCTTTGTGTGAAATGCCCATTTCCTGCTTCCTTACCTAGAAAATGCTTATATAATTTAAGACAATATTCAAGTATTAATTTTTGGCATATTAATTCCTTTGAATTCCAGTGTTTAGCTTTTAATCCTAATGCTCCCAGGTTGAAGCTTCTGTAACTGTTTCTAACGGCATCTTGTTATGATAATTGCCATGCTGTAGTGCAGTGATCTCTTTATATATTTATCTTCCCCTCACTTAACCATGAGCTATCACAAACAAGTGAAGGCCGGCCATGTTTTATTCATCTCTGCATCCCTGATATCTAGCTGAGTGTCTGACACATACTAGATCGTCAACAAATGCTTGATGAACCCACAAATACCTTCTATCTCTGAATTCTTTGACATCTGAAGTTGAAACCTACTTTTTATTTTCCCTCCCCTCTTCTTCTTAAGTAGTGTGTATGGGTCCTTCTTAAAATTGTGGTTTCATGTACCAAAAATCACACCACATAACTTCTACTAAAGATCTCAATTCCCAAGCATGTTCAACACTGAATTTTGCATATACAGTGATAGGCAAAATTCCATTGAAATACCTAATTCAAAGCAGAGCTTTTTTCTGAAGGTTCTTTGTTAAGTGATTTGCTTCTATAACTAAAATTGAGTTAAATGCAATATGCTCATGTAATTCAGAAAAAGACAAATGTGCAGAAACTCAGAGGTCTAGGGAAATTGTTAGCCAGGTCTGGCACTTCTCTAGAAGTGAGAATATTTGGTCATTAACATCTTATTTCCCATCCTCAAACAATATTGAAGAGAAACTAGGAGTGAGGGGCAATAGGGACAAAGCATAGAAATTCCACCAGACCATATCTGAGCGTTTCTTTTTCCCACTACTTTCTGTTAAGACTGCCAGCCTTAGGTAAGCAAATGCACAATACACCCAGATGATGATTGTACCATGGAACAGCCTGAAAGCAACAAATTTAGTAAAATTCTTGTCAAATTTGGAAGCTAAAAGGCACAGACCTAGATCTGGAAGTAAAACACAGAGCGAAGACCTCTGGTAAAGTTCCAGGAAAATGAAACAAACTACTTAGTTGTGAATGTTCATAGGAGAAACAACTGGTCATTTAGAGATTGAACTGTCCTGCAAATTGTCAGCCTCCATAAAAAGTCTATATATTTAATAATTGACATATGTATCTATGTATATTTTCTATTAGTAAAAATATCTCTGTAACTTTATATTTCTACCAGTAATATTGGGAAGATGAAAGGTCAGAGCCTTGCTTGTTTCAGGTAACCCACAACCTGCTCTCAAGTGCAAGTACAAGGAAAAGACAACATAAAAGAATATCCCATGAATCTAATCACTTAGGGCATTGAAGAAAGAGGGCACTGATGTGGCTGTTACCTTCCTCTTGTACCTTTTGACAGCTATTGAGTCAGTTATACACAGTGTCACAGTTTACCAGCCCTTTCTCAGTGGGATCAAGCACATTAAGTTATCAGCTCTTTTCTCCTGATTGATTTAGTAATCTGTGAACACTATGAAGATTTACACAAGGATTGCTACCAGGTCTTACATCTTTCAGTACACATGGCGGTCAATTATATAAAATCCCAAAAGACAGAAGTCAATAGCAAGGGGTAATAAAGAAGATATATTTTATGTAAAGAATTTTTAAGTAAGCAGTAAAATAGAAGAAGAAAGAGAATATGCACATAATAGAGTCCTTGGGTCTTTGTTAAATGATCTACAGGGTTTGGGGTGGCCCTGAAGTCTGAAAATACATATTAATATTATTTCACCTTTTAAACAAATTGCATGCATTTGATTATTTCTTCTGGGGTATACTAAACGGCACAGGTTTTTCAGGGGAAATTGGAGAGACAAATCATGCAAGGTAGCACATCATGAATATATGTACATAAATTGGTGGAACAGTGTTAATGTACAGCGTCCACTGCAATTTTGCACAACACACTGACCTAGGCATTGCTAATGAGAAACATCACATGGAATATGCTACTTAAGGTCATTTAACTTATATAATATCAATAAACCATTTATGTATTTCAGCTGTGTGTCCAGACTTTATGATGACTCTGTATACCTAAGTATCAAATGTGTTTATTACAAAAAATAAGAATATGGGAACACAAGGCAAAAGATAGTTCCTAACACTGAAATTTTTCAACTGTAGTGTCAATAAATTACATACTTTTAAGTAGAATTTGTTTATATAACGAGGTTGGCAACACACTCTCTGGTATGTGTCAAGTTTTTAAAAGTTGTATCATATTTCTTTTCAATTCACTCTATTTTTCTTGCTACTCAAAAGTTTTAAAAATAGAAAACACAACTGTGTTAGAGAGATAGACTATATTTTATCATGATAGAGGTCAACTTTGTAATAAATTTTTTGCCTCACACATGTTCTCCCTCCCTCTGTCTTTCCCTCTGTCTCTACACACACATATACATACACAGAGAGTTTTTTCCAAATCTCTTTATCTACCCTGCAGTTATACACACTAACTAAATTTTCATGAATGAAGTAAAATAAGAATGTCTGGAATAATGCCTTTCACACAGTACACATATAACACCTGGGACTTCTTGCCTTAGCTGAATGTGACTTATTAGTGTGAGTGGGGAAACATTACTAAGAATAAGGAGCTACTTCAATGATATCATTTCATCTTGAATCATGGCTGGCAAATCATCTCCCTTTGTTGAGTGGTAAGAAAATGCTGATAATCTCCAAGGCCTCTGTCCTCTCTTTGACACAGCCTGACACATATGCCTTGGTATGAACTGGATAAAATATCTGAACTCATGTGCAGTAAACCTTTTAACTTTTTAATCTCACTAGTAGGACATTCTCAATCAAGACACATTTATTGACCCATAGGAACTTTGGTGGCTGCAAAGAATTTAAGATATAACCTTTGCCTTTTAGGAGCTTCTACTCTTTTGTTAAATATAGATGCTAATTTCTTTCATTTTTCTACTATTTTACTCTCCTAAGATCCATGTTAAAAGTCCTTTTAATATATCAAATATGTTTCAATTTTGTATTCTAAGAAAAACTCAAGGGTATGTGGATATCTTTAACAATCATTATACAATCACAAAAAGAATTCCAGCATGGATAGTATAGCATGACTGATCTGAAAGCTTAGACTAGTGGTAATCAAGTGGAACTGCTGTTTACTAAACTATCACTAATTCAGATTATACTAAACCAGCCCTACAATGGCCACGACACTTGACATTCATCCATTGACCCTTGTGTTGCTGTTTCATTTTGAGTGTACATGATAAGCTATATTCTTCAGAGATATGTGGAATAATCTTTGGAATACTTTTGAAATGTGGTTAAACCTAAAGCTATGCCAAATTGTTTTCCAATCAAAGGTAGAAAGAACAGACTCATATTTAAATAAGATGGACTAAAATATTTGTTTCTCTGGAGACATACCAAAATAATGTCTTTGTTTAAGCTATGAACAGGTGTATGCCTTGGACAGAACCCCTGTAAAAATTGAGGCTGATAAGCAAATAAACCCTGTATATCACCAACAAATGCACAATATAGCAATTACATATAGTAGTGGCATCTTCTGATGTGGTTTCTAAGTTCTGGTTACGTAATTATCAAGGAGCAACTGAGTCTATTTCCAGTGAATGCTTTACATTTTTGCCAGGACATAAAAAGGATAAGCACACGTCAATGAAAAAATTATTTATCCATGAGTAAGGAGTTTTCAATCAATAATTTATCATAACAAAACCTTAAATGCTACATTTTTTCTTATTTTATCTCATGTAGCTTGTATTTGAATCAGTCAGGAAGAAAAAACATCCAATTTCCAATTCCCTCACTTATTTTTCACTTCCTAATGGCAGTTATAATTATAAAATACAATACCACACTCATTGCTGGTACTGTTTAGACCAACAAAATAAATAAATTAAAAAAAGAAGGATTAAGAAGCTCTGTTATGGGCATTGTAATTCTCCAAATCAAAACAAAGTCTGTAAACAAATAGCAGTAGGGAAATGATGTTAACTAGCAGATGTATGAAAAGACTCAACCTCCAGTTCTTAAATTATAGCTGCTTACAGATTAAAGCAACATTGCTGATGGAGTAGCGTGCTTTATATCCTCTGGCAACATCCTTTTTTATTGCACTAGAAACCAGTGTAGAATTTCCTGAATAATTACATAAATAAACCATGCACTTTACTTATTTGTGTGTCCATATTTAATGATATATTGTGCATGTAACTTTCAGAAATATGATTTATGACAGTTTATATTACCACAGAGGGGTGTTTACTTGAAATATGTACTTGAAAATATCATATAAAATGATGTTATTTGATATATATTCAGAAATGATCTGATTTTTCAAGAAAATGCAAACTGAAAAACCTAGTTCCAATTAAATCATTCTGAGAGTTTTCTTAATTGAATTCTCAACTTTAAATGATGTAACAGACTAATGAACATAAACATATAAATTATATTTATTTTATGCTATGTTACAATGCTAGGGATCAAAACAGTGCTGAGGGTTGACTAGTGCTACTTTCAAAGGATATAAAGCAAATCCATATCCCTAAAATCTAAAACTTTTGGCATATATGAAGGAAATTTTTAAGCCAATTCTGAAGGGCAGCAGCCATACACTTAACTTTATGCTTCCTCTTTCATAATTTATTTTAGTTTGAGCTAAGTTTAAATATAAAGGATTTCTTAAAATTAGAGGGAAAGCCACATTCTCATGACTGCTCCCTAATTATGCATATGACAACTTCAGAAATAAATCTTTCTGGGCCATCAGGGACTAATTCAGAAAGGTACTACCTCATGGTTCTAAATGTATTTCAACTTACTCCTTAACCTATTTACATAGAAAGGAAATTCAGTGAGATGTGGAACTATCTTGAATCCTAGATATCAAATTAAGTGACTGAAACACTACAAAATCTAGTTATTGAATTGTTTAACCTAAGGCACCTAGTAGCCATTTTAACTCAGCTTAGTACTTCTTTCTAGTTCACTTACTCTTTGGACTCTTACTTAGCCCCTTATTCTGTGCTCCTTGAGGTCCCATATTTTGTTGCTAACAACCTTATTAAATATTTAGTATCTTTCTTCAACCTTTTAAAACTTCTTTCACTTAATGAAAAGTGGGCATTCTACTGACACTGACACTTTTTTGGCTACCTATTCCAAAGAAGACTGTTGCTTCTTCTAGGACAAACAGGAATTGATGTTTTGTTTATTTCTACTGATACTTTCAGACCATACCTCTAGACATCTCAAGCTTTTAAAATGTGGTTCCTGTCCTATTCTCCTGAACATTCTCACTGAAATGAGAGAGATAGTGATATTTAATCAATGCACTTGGTCCATATCCTCTGATCTCTTTGCAGTACTTGGCCTTGTTAATTCCTTTCCCTTTGGACTATTGTTGTTCCTTGGTTCCCATGTCAGTGCTCCTATATGTTTTCTTTGCCCTTCTTTATCTCAGTCATGGATTCCTCCATACTCCTTCCCCCTAAAAATATCTCGATCTCCAAAATTCTGCCCTAGTTTTCCTTCTTAATGAATTGACTCACTCCCACCGCTATCACACTCATGAATCATAAATGTACTCTCTACATCTATATTTCAAACTACCAGCTAAATCTTCCATCTGGATATTCCAGAGACCCTCAAGCTCAACCTATTTATCCTAAGGTAAGGTATTTAAACCCTGTTTGCATCTTACTCTTGATGTGCATTTCTCAGTTGATGGCTTCTCCATCTTTCCAATAACTTTGGTTCAATATTAGGAACTCAATTAACCTATTTGTTTAAGGTACTGCAAGGAAGGGCAATAAGAAAAGCTGAAAGCATGAAGGAAAACAAATCCCCTGCCATTAAAAAAATAATAATTGTATATATATATATTACTGCTATAGCTCATTATGCCTGTCATAGAGCTCTTATAAAATTTTCTTGTAATTATTTATTTAGACATTTTTCCCCACATCTCACCTTCAGCTATTCAAGGCAGTAACTGAACCCTCTTGTAATCCATCAACCAGGTTATCAGCTTTCCCATCTATTAAATGCAAACTAATTATTTATTAAATGCACACTAATTAATTAATTAT
This sequence comes from Smutsia gigantea, assembly GCA_032199065.1. NCBI lineage: Eukaryota > Metazoa > Chordata > Mammalia > Pholidota > Manidae > Smutsia > Smutsia gigantea. The sequence continues at coordinate 7,150 of JAVSCE010022140.1, forward strand.
TCCCTTCTATTAAAGGCAGACTATTAAATGTGCCTCCCCTGCATACCCACAGATTTTAAAAAAGATATAACTGATAAGAAATCAGCTTGAAAAACATAATGTATTCCACATAAATAAAACATCATGTTAGATATATTTGTCAACATATATTTTGCAAGCCCTACTATGTTAAGTTAGTAGGTCAGGGAGATAAAGTAGCATGACAAGGAAGAGTGCAATCTCTATAGCCAGAGTGCCTCAGTTCAAATTCTGTTTCTAGCACTGAGGAGTTGGATTACACTGAGCAAGATGTGTGTGTAACCTCTCTCTTCCTCAGTCTTCACTTTGTACAATGGGCCTGGGAACAGTGAATGTCTCATAGGATCACAGGGATCAAATAAGTCAATACACATATTAATAATTGTTATAATTACCTGGGTTTTTTGTGTTCCTCACTCAAAACTCAATTCTGACCTGAAAACAACCAGCGAACCAAACTTAATGCTCTTTATAATTCTTCGGTCCAGGTGTGACCTACATCCAAAAACAGAGATTAATTTTTAGTGCAATATCCCTATTGATGCAAAAGGACAAATCTGTGTATTTCCATTTTATTTGAGGAATAATGCTGAGGCTGTGCTGAATGTCCCTCTGATTAGCAGAGACCAGCTATTGTCAATGCCCAGTGAATGACTATTTCATACTAACTAAACTGAATGTAAGAATAGGGGGGAAAATGAATTACTAATTTGTTAATTTATATTTAGAACATCATAAAAATCTAGTCTTAAAGGCATGACAGACAATTTCTTTCTTCTTTGGTGACTTTGCTTATCTCTGTTCTAATCCATTAGGTGCTGACTTTGCAGTATGCCTCTCTAAGAAGACTTTATTTACCTTATCTCCAGTTTTTTGAATGGCATCACATTATAGCCCCTAAGTATATAAACAACACACAATTACACTGGGGTTATCAAAAGCATGGATTTATCCAGTAAATGAGGTAGGAGTCATTTTAATGCAATGGTTATGCAGTTTGGGACAGCTTCAATCTCATCTTTCATAAAGATGTGGATAGTTTACACTTATTTTTCTTTACTTCTTTCCCTCTTGCCACCACTCAAGTCTAAGGTCGTGATAACACTGGGAAGACAATGTTAAGCTATGATGGGGTCAGAGAGGAGGAAATGAGACTGTTGTGATGCTTTTCTTTTTAAGTTCCATATCAAATGTTTATAAAAATAAAAAACATATGAATATTTGTCTCCTAAACTATTTTAATCTGGACTCTATCACTTGTCTTCAAATGACTCCTATCAGTGACACACAAGAAAAATAAATACAAAATTCAAAACATTACTCTTGTTCTTAGGTTGCTTATAATGGATTTTTTTTACAGTGAAACAAAAATAATTTCCTATCTTTTTTATAAGCTTTTCTTAATATTTAGGTCTGAAGATGCCAAGAAGGTTCCCACAACACTTTAGTACCAGACACAACTAGTTTTAATTACTAACCTCACTTACTGTAAATTAGAATCGCAATAATCTGCAAATGCTAATTTAAACCTGGACTTGCTTCTGAGCAAGCTGCATGTAATAATGAACAAGCAGCAGATTATCCTCAGAAGGGCAATATAATGTACCACAAATCACAAGTTGCATTTCCTCTTCTTTTTTTTTTTAGTGCAAAATGTGATTCCAAAAAGATGTTATTAAGCTATAACACCTTACTCATTTTCAAGCTCTCGGCACTTAAAGTGCTGAATTTTAGATTACTTTTTTATATTCTGCCTGTGCCTAGTTTCCTTACTGTATGTAAAGTTATTAAAGCTGTCTGCTCCAATTTCTTCTCTACTTAGGAAAATATGACAAAAAGTTGAAAGAGACTACCTTTAATCTCAAACAGCTAAACTCAACACAGAAATGAAACGGTGGAATACATAAAGACAATAAGAGTACTTTTCTGAAGGTAGTTTACATTCATTGAGTGGTCACTAAAAAAGCACTAAACTGGAGGTATGTGACAACATAATAGTCCTGAGGCTCAATTTCCTCTCTAGATAGTTGATACTGTTTTTTATTATGCTATGTAATTGAAATGCCACTTGCCATGTAATGATTTGCTTTACTTGAGGTGGGGGATGAAGACATTTCTTCTGTAAACTGCATTAAGAAAAAAAAAACACATTAAGGCATGAGTAGCAATTAGATTCAGCAATACATTTTCAAAAAGTACCCTCAAAGTCTTTCTCAAAACCCAAAGGGAAAGTTGTGGTATTATTTTTTTTCCCATTCTAAAGGTTTAAAGTAGAAATGGGCTGGGAGGCCTAATGAAATGATTGTCTTTCTAATTGCTTGACATCTTGATGGGGACATGGATTTTCAATTATTTGTGTTTTGTTGCTTTTATAATTATCAGGATTTGTATATTTTTATTGGGTCTTCTAACATCTGAGATTTCTAGAGTTGGAAGCATTTGAAGTCAAGTGAATCTGAGATCACAAGATCTTACCCTGTTGAGGCTTTCATTATGCAATTGTGCTTTCTCTCAAGTTCAGTCTTCTATTAATCTCTTCCCCATTTCTCTGTAACTCATACTCTGTCCATTTACCCAAACCAGAAAACTAGAATCAATTTGACTCTAAAATTCCTTTTCCCTTCATCTAGTCAGTTACCAAGACCTGTCAAAAATACTACTCTATTTTTCTTCTTTGCCACGGTGTATAGTTTCTCATTATTTTCCACCTGGATTATTACAAATTCTTCTCACTGGTATTCTTGGCCCTCCATCTTCCTTTTCCAGTTATTACTGCAAATGCCAGAGTGCTATTTCAGAAATATGACCTGGATAATCATATTCTACAGCCACGATAAGCATGTAAGAACTTACAAGCCAAATCTGAAATAAAATATTTTAATGGCTATCTATAACATACAGGATAAAGTATAAACTTTTTAGTACAACGTACGAAATATTTTGTGGTTGAACCCTTACCTACATTTACAGATAATGACTGTCCAGTGTCCTAAACATCCCAACATCCCACCCATATGACTCAACCATGTTAAACTTCTCCTTTTAGTACACACATGCACCCCAAATGGCCTTTCGTATCCCCATGATGTACCCATTTGCCTGGAAAAACTCTGCATGTTGTTCAAGACTTGATTAAAAAGTCATCTCTTCTGGGAAGATTTTTCTTGACTAACATATGCACAATTAGTTGATCTTTGCTTTGAGTATATCCCATGGTATTTTACAAGTGCTGTTAGTAGTATTTATGGCATTATAGTATTATTATTTAGATTTAGAATCATATTTTTTGTCTTCTGTCAATCTTCCCTCCAGCGGTAAGAAAAGGAAATCTATAGAGGAACAAAGACAAGAATTAAAACAGAATTATCATCAGAAACCATGCTAGGAAAAAGAGAAATAACTGAAATATTTAAAGTATTAAAAGAAAAAATGTAACTCCACCAAATTAAAATTCCATATCGAGAGAAAGTATCATTCAAAACTGAAAGAAAAATACCTTTTCAGACCAACAAAAATGGAGGATATTCATTGCAAGCAGACCTGCCCTGTAGGAAATTGTTAAAAGATTTTCTTTAGGAAGAAAGAAAATTATGCAAGTCAGATTTGGGCCAACATAAAGAAATGAAGAGCATCAGAGAAGGAATAAATATAGGTAAAATGGAATCTTTTATTTTTCTTATTCTTAATTGATCTAAAAGATAACTGTTGAAATAATAATAGTAATGATATCTTGAATGCTTATAGATCATGGAAAATGAAAGTGAATGACAATAATATCATAAAGGAGGGGAGGGAGAAAAATGGGAATATCTTGTTATAAGTTAACTGCACTACATATGAGATGTAATAATGTTATTCAAAGGTGGACTTAGATTAGTTAATAATATGTACTGTAAACTCTATGGCAACACCTAAAAATTTTTTAAAGAAATATAATTAATATGCTAATAGAGGACACGGAAACAAATAAAATGCTCCAGTTTAAACCAGAGAAGTCAGGAAAAGAAGCCTCTGGCAATAAATAGAAGAGTTATAAAAATTCTTGAGATAAATTAAAATTAATCAATAATCACTTTACTGGAATGATTTAAACACACCAATTAAAAGACAGAGATTTAACCAAGGAGGTGAAAGATTTGTTTACTAAAAATGAAAAAAATTGCTGAAAGAAATTGAACAAGACATAAATATATAAAAAGACAACCATATTCATGGGTAGGAAGACAACACTGTTAAGATGTCAACATTATCCAAAGTGATCTACAAATTCAACATATTCTCTATCAAAATTTCAACAGCCTTTTTTTTAAGAAATGGAAAAGCCAATCCTAAATGCACATGAAACTGCAAGAGGGTCCAAATAGCCAAAACAATCTTGAAAAAGAAAATGAAATTTGGAAACTCATATTTTCTGATTTCAAATCTTACTACAAAGCTACAGGAATCAAAATAGTGTGTTACTAACACAGACACAGAAACCAAGGGCATAAATATGAGCATCTGGAAATAAACCCATACATTAATGGTCAATTGGCTTTTGATCAGGGTTTCAAGTTCATTCAAAGAGGGAAAAACAGTGTTTTCAATAAATGAAGGTGTTTGGACAACTGGAGATGTAAGAGAATTAATGTGAGCCACTACCTGACAGAATTAACTCAAAACAGATCAATGATTTTAATATAGTAACTAAAACCATAAAAATTATAGAAGAAAATGGGGTTAATCTCCATGTTTGGGGATTTGACATGTGTTTAGATATAGCACCAAAAGCACAAGAAACAAAAGCAAAAAAATAAATTGGATTTCTTCAAAATGAAAAGCTTTTGTTCATCACAGACTCTATCAAGAAAGCAATAAAACAGGAGAAAGCATTTTCAAATTATATATCTGATAAGAGCTTTATATCCAGAATTTACAAAAACCCTACAACTCAACAACCAGAAAAAAGCAACTCAATTTTTAAAAATGGGCAGAGGACTTGAAAAACAAAAGGAAATAAAATGCATAGACTAAAAAGAAATAAACTATTTTTACTTACAGATGACATAATTATCTATGTAGAAAATCCCAAATAACAACAAAAATCTCTTGGAAGAATTAATATTATTAAAGTGTTCATATAACCAAAGCAATCTACAGATTCAATACAATCCCTAACAAAATACCAATGGTGTTTTTCACAGGACTAGAACAAATAATCCTAAAAGTTGTATGGAGCTACAAAAGACTCTGAACAGACAAAGCAATCTTAAGAAAGAAGAACAAAGCTGGAGGTATCCTCCCAGATTTCAAACTATATTACAAAGCTATAGTAATCAAAGCAGTGTGGTACTGGCACAAAAATAGACACATAGATCAATGGAACAGAATAGAGTTCAGAAATAAGCCCACACTTACACAGTCAGTTAATTTACAAAAAAGGAGGCAAGAATATACAATGGGGAAAGGATAGTCTCTTCAACAAATGTTACTGGGAAAACTGTATAGCTACAGGAAACCATGAAACTGGACCACTTTCTTACACCTCATACAAAAATAAACTCAAAATGGATTAAACACTTAAGTGTAAGACCTGAAACTATAAAACTCATAGAATAGGGGAAGATGGCAGTGTGAGCAGGGCGGCAGAAATCGCTTCCCAACACTATATTTATCTACGAAAACACAGAAAATACATCTATTCCTAAAAGAGAGACGAGAATTCACAGGAAAGCGCACAGCGTGCAGCTACACCCGAGAGGACTCGGCACCCCAAGAGGCGGTCTTAAAGAGCCCAGCTGACATACGTGGCAACTATCAGTGACCAAATTATACAGCCATGAAAGACAGAGGAATATGGTTCAGACCAAAATCAACCAGACAACCCCAGAGAGGGAGTCTGAAGGGATGGAAATGCACAGCCTCCCTGAAAAAGAATTCAGAATAAAACTCATAACCATGCTGATGGACCTACAGAGAAATGTGCAAGAGCTGAGGGAGGAAGTGAGGAACTGAGGAAAGACAATACAGAAATCAGACAAGCGATCGACGGGCTTAAAAGCAGAATGGATGAGATGCAAGAGACTGTTAATGGAATAGAAAACAGAGAACAGGAGTACAGAGCAGCTGAGGCAGAGAGAGATAAAAGGATTTCTAGGAATGAAAGAATATTAAGAGAACTGTGTGACCAATCCAAACGGAACAATATTCGCATTATAGGAGTACCAGTGGAAGAAGAGAGAGAAAAAGGGATAGAAAGTGTCTTTAAAGAAATAATTGCTGAAAACTTTCCCTCGCTGGGGAAGGAAGTAGTCTCGCAGTCCACCGAAGCTCATAGATCTCCCAACACAAGAGACCCAAGGAAGACAACACCAAGACACATAATAATTAAGATGGCAAAGATCAAAGATAAAGACAGAAGTGATAAGGAAGCAGCTAGAGAGAGAAAAAAGATCACCTACAAAGGAAAACCCATCAGACCATCATCAGACTTCTCAACAGAAACCTTACAGGCCAGAAGAGAATGGCATGATATATTAACGTAATGAAACAGAAGGGCCTCGAACCAAGAATATTGTATCCAGCACGATTATCATTTAAATATGATGGAGGGATTAAACAATTTCCAGATAAGCGAAAGTTAAGAGAATTTGCGTCTCATAAACCACCACTACAGGATATCTTAAATGGACTGCTCTAGAGGGAAGCACACCTAAGGCTAAAAAGATGTCACCAGAGAAAAAAAAAATCATAGCAAGAAAGCAGACCATCCAAATGCCAACTAAAGGCAAAGAATAAAACACCTATTATAGAAAGAATGGGGGAGGAGGAATAAGAAGGGAGAGAAAGAAAGAAACATCAGACTGTGTTTACAATAACTTAACAAGAAAGTTAAGTTACATTGTTAGATAGTAAAGCAGCAACCCTTGAACCCTTGGTAACCACGAATCTAAAGCCAGCAATGGCAATAAGTACATACCTATCAATAATCACCTAAATGTAAATGGACTGAATGCACCAATCAAAAGACACAGAGTAACAGAATGGATAAAAAAGCAAGACCCATCTATATGCTGCCTACAAGAAAC
>JAVSCE010022141.1:0-27308 GCA_032199065.1 Smutsia gigantea
TCTGGATGGTCATAAAAATGGAATCACACAATATGTGGCCTTTCGTGACCAGCTTCTTTCACTCAGCATCACATTGTCAAGGATCATTCACTTTTTAACACGTATCAGTGCTTTATTTGTTTACATGGCTAAATAATATTCCATTAGTACGGGTACCACACATTTTGTTTGTCTATTGATTAACTGATAGATATCTGGGTTGTTTCCACTTTTTCATTATTATGAATAATGCTGCTGTGAACATTCATGTACAAATTTTTTGTGAACATATGCTTTCAATTTTCTTGGGTCTACCCCTAGGGTTGGACGTGCTGGACCGACACTTTGTTTTTTTACCCTGTTAATCTGTCTCATGTCCATTTGATTCTTCGACTAGATAGAAGAACCTCAAGGGGCAGGGGAAATTTCTTCCTCCCCAGCAAGGGTCTTGGCCATTTTCAATCATTTGCTTTTCTATATACACTTATAGGGAAGTTTTCAAATTGCAGATTCAATCATTGATCATAAGACTATTCTAATTTTCTATTTCTTCTGTGTCTATTGGTAAGTTAGAATTTTCCTAGGAATTGGTCCACGACAAATACATTTTCAATCTATTGGCAAAATATTATTCATTGCCAACCTCCTAGAAGCTTGCTTAACAATAACTGCTTTAAAATGCAAGTTTCATTTGTGCAAATGTACCATACATCTAATCTCCTGACCCTAAAATGGAAAGGAAAAGTGACAGCACCCACACTTCATACTCTAAGATGCCTGAATCCAGAAAGAGTGTAATGTGGAACAGGCCAGTCCCAGACCGATTCAGGGCCAAGCCTCCTCCTGCATCCTCACAGCTCACAGAGTGAGGACGGAACAAGCTGCAATGTGCACCTTCTGCTCTCTGAGAAATGTGTCATTCACTTTAGACTTTGGAATCTGGGGGATAAGTAAGTCCACACTCACCACCACATTCATGAGCTGGGCTATGTTGATTCTCAGCTCACTTTCTAGTCCAAAGACACCTAATCTTTCAACCCTGCCTTCATGGGAGCTTTGGTAGAAATTTGGGAGAAATATATAGTGTGTTGTGTGCTCAGAGGATGTCATCCTTGTTTTCTTCTTATGACGTAGGGCAGAGACATGGGAAAAGAATGATTAATTTTTCCTGCCTATGATGAAATGCTGAGATATAAACAGTGTAGTAAGAACAGGAGGGACTCCATCTTAAGGCTAAGTTTCCATTTTAAAAACCAGGGAGTTAGGAGGGGAGATTCCTAACATTTGATGGCAATGATCCAATAACCTACCCTATTCTAAAGCAGGGCAAGCAGTCCTGAATGTTATGTCCCCAACTATCTTGGAGAAGAATAGGATCAAGAAATTCCTTATGCTAAGTTTATCTAACAGAATATCTACAGGACAGACTATGGATGATGACATAATGTCTCTCGCTGGAGACAGACATCATGAGACCACGCCAGCCTATGCTCCCCTGGCTCTTTACCCCGTTCTTGAAAGCCTTGAAAGACAGAATTCTAAGTCTTTAAGCACGCCTCCTCTCTGAGGTTGCCCACACTCTGCTTTCTTCGAGTGTGTACTTTTGTCTTAAATAAGGACTTCCTGCTGCTCAACTTACTGCGTTTTGACTCTGCGCTTTTCAAGTGGTAAGCATCTTCGTTACTTTGGTGTTTCATTCTATTTTCTAGACTTAAGCACAAGTTTTCACTCTGTCCTACTTCAGACAAGTAGGGAAGGGCTACCAAGATCCCTAATTTGGGCTTGCCACTGCCCGTCACCTGGGTGACCTGGACAGGCCTGTGGCTGTACAGTCATGCTCTTGAGTAGGCTGCCTGAAAATATCTTTTTTTTTTTGCCTTTAGGAAGTTCTCAGAACATAATCTCACTCCATCCAGCGCTCTGTGGCTCCCCGAATCCTGGAGTGGTGGGGGCTTAGTTCCCATGCTGTGCAGATTCAAGGGGACACTGGATGCCATGTGACCCTGTATTCAGAAGTTGGCAAGGGACCTGCCCTGGGCTGAGCAGGTTTCAATGAACTTCCCTTCCTCCCTTTGCTCTTCCCTGCTCTCTGCTGCCTGCAGGCTGCTGCCATTCCCTGCTACTCTCGCTTTAATGAATTCCTTCCTTGCCTACATGAATCTGACCTGTCTGTAAATTCTTTCTTGGTCAGAGTCAAGAACCCTCCCCTGTCCAGGCTGAGGTTTCACCTAGTGTTCAGGGAGAGACCTCCTGGATGCAGCTGCCCGGCAACACTCAGAGTTTTAAAAAACTGTGGTAAAATAAACATAACATGGATTATTTCATTCATTAAAAAAAATAGTTAAATATCATTAAGTACATTCATATTGTTGTTCCCCACCATCCATCTCCAGAACTCTTTCATCTTCCCAAACTGAAACTCTGTCCCTGCTAAATGACACTCCTCACCCCCAGCCCCTGGTGACCACATTCTACTCTCTGTCTATGGATCTGATTCCTCTCGGGGCCCCATGTAAGCAGAATCACACAGTGTCGGTCCTTTTGTGTCCGGCTCACGTCACTCAGCATCACGTCTTTTGGGTTCATCTGTGTAGCCGCATGTGGCAGCACTTCATTCCTTTTTAAGGCGGAATCCTATTCCATAGCATGGATAGACCATATGTTCTTATATATTCATTCACTGATGGACACGGGTTATTTCTCCCTTTTGACTATTGGGGTGCACAAATATCTCTTCAAGACCCTGCTTTCGACTCTTTTGGGTATATTCCTGGAAGTTTCCTTAGACCTTTAAGTCACTGTGCTAAACCAAGGAAAAAACCTGGTATTTACTGTCACTTATTTGGAATATTAATTAATATCATTTATAAAATTGTTTTTTCTCCTGTGAAGTACATGACACCAAAGAGTTCTCCACAATGAGGAGAGTAGTGGTTATTAGCTTTTGGGGGGTTCTAGACTTTTTTGAGAATCTTATCAAAACCATGGGCCATATTCCCAGACACACACACACACACACACACACACACACACACACACACACACAGCACTGATGGTGCATTTGACTTTGATCTTGAGGGATCCCAGATCCCCTGAGGCTCACTGTGTCTCCCAGCTTAAAGTCCTGTGTAGAGGAACGTCTCTCTTTTTCGTAAGGCCAGTCATGAGGAGAAATGGGATGTGAGATACACGTTTACCTTCCGGCAGCTCATTTAGGAACCTGTCTGTTCCCTTACTTGGGTGCCCTTCACATACAGATCTCAAATGCACTGGTTTCTTTCAGAAGGTTTCAGCCTCCAATACAGCTAGGGAACTTCTGAAAATTTTTTTTTCTTTTCTGATTCCAGTTACCTTTTTTCCCAGCTATCATGACCTCTGATGAAAGAAAGGAGCCATATTTAAGTTCATTTCCTGTTTATTATTAAAATGATTTTGCAGATGTTTAATTACATGCATATGTATGAACACGATGGATAAAACAAAACCTTGGCTACTCGAGGCAACTAAAAGAACAACGTGGTTATTCCTATAGGCAGCGATTGCCAAAGCGCCTGGGCGGTGCATCACCCTAGAAGCCCAGAGCGTTGGCTGTGGGCACAGGGGTTCAGCTCTCTGGTCCCTCCCTGTCCGTGGGGTGTTCAGATATCTTGTTTCAAGAGCGATATGGTCTGGGTCTGCTCAGACTGCTTCAGGGTCTGATCTCAGCGGAACAAGAAGTTTCCTGCAGATCTATGTGGCCTCTGGACTGAAAAACACAACACTTGACATGAGCCAGCTTTCTCTTTTCCTCTACTTTACGCCACGACGTCCGCTGAGGAACACCCTCATTCCCCAGTGTGCATGCTGGAGCCTGCAAGAGGGGCGGATGGCGGCAGGGTGTGGTCGGCCACAGGGCTGGGTGTGGGGCCTGGCTGGAAGCCGTGCTCTGCTCACCCTGCAGGCTCGGTTGGAATGGAAGTGACCCGGCCACCGGGAGGAGGCAGAAGCTCATCGTTCCCTGCGTGAGTTTTCAGCACTTGTTCCAGGGGGAGGGGACGTCACTCAGGGCACACCCACACCTCAGCCTCCTCTCTACCAGTCGCATCCCCGCCCGGCACCCCCCACTGCCAGGGCTTGCCTGGCTGTTTCCCATCCTGTAAAACCCAGTTGGGGGCATCTCACAGAGACGCCTCCTACCTTGGGACTAACATGGTCTTGATTCTCAATTCCATGAATTACTATTGGCCTTGGGCAGGTCTCTTGGCCTCCCAGGGTCTCAGTCACATCTAAACATCTAGCTCCACCCACCTGGCAGGGACTGGGGGCACCGGGCTGACTCTGGCCCTTCACTGCTTCCTGCTGAGACACGGCTGGTACAGACAATTTCAGAGGTTCCATCCAGGGGCTGGGGAGGCCACAGGGGAACAAGGTGTCCTGTTCCTTGGGGGCCATCTGTGCAAGGTGCTGGGAAGGAGCGTGTGGCCTGTGTTGTCTCCATCTGGGGATGACTGGGTCCCTCCCGGTACCCACTCCCAAGAAGCAAGGTAGGCTGGAGAAGGTGGACTCCAGCTCTGGACCTGCCCACTGCAGGCGCTCAGGACTCACTCCTGGGGGGCTGGCAATCTGTGGGCACCGCAGGGGCAGAGGCAGCCCTGGGAGAATAGGAGCTATCTGCTCTATCTCCACAGGTGGGACAGGCAGTGAATCTCGAATGTCAAGCCCTTCCGCCTCTGAGCTGATGGTGTCACTGTCCTGGTACCCTGGTCAGAAGGGCTGAGCTGCTACCATGTGTATCTTTGGTGAAGAAAAACACTTGATATAAGATGTAGTTTAGCAGGCTGTCTGAACTTCCAAGCATGGAGCAGAGGAGATTCAAAACAGCTGGGGGCCCTGGGCGACAAGGAAGGAAGCTGCCTCCTGGAGCAGGGCTGGGCCAGCTGGGCGGAGCAGTGCGTGGGGCGAGGAGCGCTCTCCGGGGGGGCGGCTGGGCGCCTGAGCTCACAGGCTGGGCCCGTGTGCATCTGCCTCCCGCATCGTGAGGCTGGGCTGGCTGCAGCTTCTCCTTTGGGCTGGGGACTTTGGAACTGCCTCATGGCCCTGGCCCTGCTCTGTCCATTCTCTGGCGCCCTCCACCCCCACCTCGGGTCCTGGAAGTGCAGAGGGGGGACTGCCCTCTCCCGAGGAGCACTGGGCTCTGCCGCCCCCAGGTCAGCCTCAGTTACCTTTACCTCCGTGACCAGAGGGGCCTTCCATGGGATCCTGCCCCACTGGCTGTGTTCTCTGCCCTTCCAGGAGCACAGCACACAGTGGGTGCTCAGCAAACATCTGCTAAATGACCCAACGTAGTCCAGTATCTTATTTTTCTGTAGAGGGTGGAGGTGCTAGAATAATTTTATTCAACCCCCAAAATGTCATTTGGGCACGGACTACGGCTCCGGCAGGCCAGGGGCCTCCTGTGGGAAATGGGTGACCTTGGCCGTGTCTCTGGGACCATGGGGGTTCAGGTAGGAAATTCGGGTTTGTAAGAGGTGGGGAGGGCTTCTCTCCTCAGGCTTGCAGAGCCAGCCTCTCAGGCCACTGCCTCCTGGAGAGCTTTTGGCCCGGGTTTAGTGGGCCCCAAGCCAAGGCAGGAGGGAAAGCTGCCTGAGGCCACCACCGTGGGCCCAGAGCCCCCTCCAGTCTGTCATGACAGAGGCGCCGAGGAGCTCAGAGCCACACTGGGAAGGACGATGTCACACCACTGGCAGCCGGCTCTGTGGCGGGGGCGCAGACAGCTGGCAGGACAGCCCTGCGGTGGGGAGAGGCCAGCCCAACACTGCAGCGGCAAGGCTCCGCTCAGCTGGGAGAGGAGTCGGGGGAGAACAGGCCTAATCGGGGGCAGCAGATGAGCTGACCTCAGCACTCATGCACTGAGGGCTCAGTGACCGCTGAACCTTGAGGCTGGTCCTTTGTCCTCCGAGGAAGCAGAGTGCCAGGTGGTGCCTGGGACTCGGGGTAGTGGGGCTTCTTCCAGGCCCACCCCTTCCGGGTCCCACCTGCCCACTGTCCAGGTGTGACGGGTGAGGTGCTCCTCGGACGCACTTGCCATCTTCCAGAAGAGCGCCGCCTGTCGCCAAGTGAGATGCTGCACCAGGAGCAGAACCGAGCTCTTCGGGACCTCCAGGCCCAGTGTCTTCTCTCAGGCCTGGCCGACTGGGCAAACTTTTGCTTCCAGAAGCTTGGTCCTTAGCTCCTCCCCTTGGAGTTTAGTGGCTGGCCAGCCAACCGAGGGTTCGTGCCAGGTGAAAGGCCAGGTGGGTCTGTGGTGCTCAAGGCCAATGTCCCATTGGGAGTGGGATGTGCTCCTTTCGGCATGGCTGCTCCACGTCTCGTGTCTCCCTCGGGCAACACAGGACTCCCGCCTCCCTGTCCCTGCCTTCTGCCCCTCTTCGGGACTCATCTCTGGGACCCGCCCTTCCTGGGCCCAGACCTTGTCCACCTTCCCTTTTCTCTCCACTTCCGCCTGGAACCAGGTGGAATGGCCACCCTGTGGCAGCCAATGTTGGCTTCTACAACGTGGAGCGGGGAGAGTCATGCTTTGCCGCCCAGAGATCTTGTGGGACCACCAGTCCCCAAGGATTGGGACCAGCTCTGGGTTTACCAGGTGGGACCGCCAAGTTCCCCGGTGCGGAGCTGAGGGCTGGTGTGGAGATTCAGGAGAGACCCCATCCCAGGACTTTGAGTCCCTCTGACGGTGTGGGAGGTGGTTTTCCTGGGGGCGGGCTGGATGGGACTGTGTGGGTGTCTGGCAAGTTGAGCTGTTGACTGCTTGGTCCTCGTGAAGGGCGAGTGCCCCGCGTCTGAGTCTGCCCATGCCCTGGCTGCCCAGAGCACACCAGCACCGGGTGGGGTCTGTCCATAGAGGTGGTTAACAGCTGGGGGGTGTGGGTGACAGCTGCCAGAAGTCACCCAAAGGAGCGGCAGGAAGAGCTCAAGGGAGGTCAGAGCTCTTTCTGGTCCTCTCTGGCACTTCAGAGAGGGTTAAAAATACCATCGCAGTACCGGTCCTTGGAAGCGAAGGCTCAGGGCTCATTCTGGAGGGCTTCTGTCTGGTTTCTGGGGACGAACGACAGCTGGATAAGGGAAGACAGGCTCTCCATTGAAACTAAGGCTGGCCTTCAAGGACGGTGAGCAGGGGAGGGCAGTGTGGCCCCGACAGGGCTTGTCAGCTGCCACTGACCTGCCCGCCATGTGTAATCCCCTCCCAACTTAGCTGGGTTTTAGCAGAGAAGGCCCTGATGGCAGCATTACTCAAGCTGGAGACTCGCCATTGCTGACATAGGTAACAGCAGTGAATAAACCCTAAGTTCCAAGCCCTGTTTTGGATTGTAAAATTCGTCATGACCCTCCTTCTCACCAAGCCCTGAATCTCCAAAGACCTCACTCACCTGCCCTGTCTTCACCTCAGCATGCCACAGACGGTCCTCAAAGTGTGCTAATCCCTAGTGGTCAGCTGGAGCCTGGGGTGAGGAGGGGGCCACCTAGAGGCACCCTGGAAGGCAGGACTGGACTTCATCTTAAGATGTTCCTAGGAATTCTGTGTGTTAACTCCTCCTACGCATGTCCTACAGGGTGGCCAGAAGTCTGCAGCAGACAAGGCCTTGGTATGGGGGGCTTTGCTGGCTCTATTCCAAGGCTGGCTTCCTGGCTGAGTGGGACGCCATGCAACCTGGTCAAACTCCAGACTTTCCTTTTTTTAAGATTCTCTCAGAGAGAGGCAGTTTGGCGCTGCAGAAAGAAGACTGTGTGGGGAGCCAGGCCCTCCACTGGCTACTGGGCCTCTTCTCGCTGGTGAAATCAGGAGAGGGCCGCTGCTCTGAGGCCCTTTTTATTTTCAGACATTGTGCTCAGGTGGGGAAGGCATGGTGGTGGGCACATCATGGACCCCAGTGGGGTCATGGCCTCAGGGTCAGACAAAGAGCCCTTCCAAAATTTTCTGCTGGGTCCCTGCACCCCCATGAAAGGGTCCGGGGGAAACTGCCTTATACCACGTTCCATCCAAGGGCAATACTAGAGTGAAGCATGAGAGCCCAGTTTCTAAAGGGTCTGTATTCCAAAGTGTGTCCAGGGCCAGCCTGCTTTCTGCCCAGTCCCAGAGGACCCCAGACTCCTGTAAGCAGAAGTGGCAAGTGCCTGGAGCAGCAGTTGAATTAACTGGGGCAGCCGGAAGCAGTTGAGGCTTGTGTGCTGACTCCAGGGAGAAGAGGTGAGGTTGCCATTAATATTTAGTTACTAAAGAGCATTTTCCTTAAGTACCCACAAATAGAAGTGTATATATATATATATGTGTGTGTGTGTGTGTGTGTGTGTGTATATATATATATATATATATATATAGAAAGTACTTAATTAGACGCTCTATCCCGGGAAAGCACATATCTACAGTCTCCTCCCCTAGCAGCTCTTTTCTGCCTCAGCACAGTCCTTAAGCCCAACCACGTGGCACCACGTCCTGGGCCTGGGGCTGGAGGAGTCGGGTGTGGATGGCCCGAAGGCATTGACTTGCTTATCAAAGCCCCCCAGAGGCCAGAGCCCTTCACACACCCCTTATTCCAGGCAGCCTGGCTTCCAGTCTCTGAGTGCCTCCCCTGGACACAGGGGCAGCCAAGCTCCTCTCTCTCCCGAAGTGCCAGGTGCAGGGCACACGCAATCTCCTAATGCACCCTCGGCCCAGGACCCACTGGCATGGTGGCCCAGAGCATGCTGGTCCAGTCGGTGTCTGCTAGTGCCGGCTCAGGACAGGGCACTCTTGGTGTCCTGGAAACGAACAGGTGGAGGAAGCATGGAGAAAGGCTGCCTTAGCAATGTTTTCCCACTGGGGTGGAGATGGGGGTGCAGCCGGGCAGGCAGGGGTCTCTGCCTGGGCGTGGTCTTGCCCTCCATGGGCTGGTCTGCGTTTCCTGAAGGGCAGCCGCCATGGTGATTTCCAAGGCCACGTGGGGGCTGTGGGCTGCCTTTCAGCTTCTCCTGTGGAGGGAAGGCACTCTCCCCTCCCCTTGGGACACAGGCCATCCCCAAGCAGGGCGGCTCCACCAGCGCTATTTGTAAGGCCGCAGGAATCGGGACACTTTGGAGCGCAGCAGTTTGATGAAGGACCTGGGGAACATCTCTTTGGACTCCTGGGCCGTGTACTTGAAGTAGTTCTGCGGATGTGCCAGCACGTCAAAGAGGGCCTCGATCAGCTTCTTGTCCTGCAGGACAAAGGGAGGCTGGGGTGAGGCCAGGGGGTGGGGCTGGGGGGCAAAGGCCCTGAAGGGGCCCGCGAGGTGTCTGCAAGGATGGGGAGGGGGCAGAGGCTGGGATGGCAGGTGGGTGGCAGGGCCCCCTTGACTCTTTGCCATGAGCAGTTTTTTGTTTCAATAGTCAAATTCTTTTTTTAATAGTTTCTTGGTTCTAACTCTTGGGGTCTCACTAATATTTTATTTAAAAAGGGTTCTGCTGCAAAAACCAAACCAACCGTGCACACACGCCCAGCCACCCTGAGAAACACTCATGAGTCTCCCTGGGTGCTGTGCAGGACCAGAGGCTGGGGACAGTGTTGAGCTGGAACCTCAGCAGCAACTGCCCCCAGCGGGCGGGGGACCAAATACGCAGAACAAACCTAAACTGCCAGGTGCTGCCAGGTGCCAAGGAGGGCCCTGCCCGTGGGACTTCAGGAGGCTGTGACCCAGCCAGGGAGGCCTGGGCAGGCTGCCCAGGGGACACATGCTGAGCTGAGAGCAGAAGGAGGGGTGGACATTCACTAAGGAAAGAGGTTGGGGAAGAACGCTGGGCAGGCCTTGGCCAGCGAGTGTGGGAATGTGGCCTGAGAGCTGCCGCAGAGGCAGGTGTGGCCATGCCTGGACAGGCTTTGCTGGCCAAGGCTTCTGTCCTAAGAGACAGGAATACTTGTAGTTCTGTGGAGATCCTCCCCGGGGCGGAGGGCTGGGGTGGCAGGGGAGGGCGAGGGGGAGTGGGGGGTGCCATCAACCATGGACGGCCCTCTGGTTCCTGCTAGACAGATGGGTGAGCCTAAGGAGGGAGATACGTAGCTCTGTGCTCCGAGACCTCCAGGTCTCACCCTGGGTGTCTCCGCAGCAGGTGAAACCTTGGATTTAAGCAGAAGCACACCAGGTCTTGTGAAGCCCCAGCCCTGCGAGCCATCCCTGTTTCTCAGACTCAAAGGGAGGGTCCAGGGGGCCTGTTGGGGTCCCCCAGCTGGTAATAGCTGGAGCCGGAGTGAGCCAGGTGGACTGGCCCAGCCCTGTTCTCGACGTCTACTCCACCCTCGGCTCCCAGGCTGGAGGTGCAGTCAGCCCAGAGGCTGAGCTGGGGCCAGACTCCCAGAGCCCAAGCAGATCCCGGGGTCTGGCCTCTCATGGTGAGAGCCGAGGGCCCTGACATGGCCAGTGCCTGCTGCATGGTGGCCAGAGCCCCCTCGGGGGCGAGATGGATCTACTAAAAGCAGAATGAGGAAGGAGTCAGTCCCAAAGGTGGCAGGGATGCCACTGATTTTCAGATGCCACTGTGTCAAACTACCCCATCTCTCAGAGGAGGAAAGTGGCTGAGGGCTAGTGAGGAACCTACCCAAACCCATGTCACAGGTCCTGGGCTGGACCCACCAGACTCATCTCAGACCTCCTGGTCCAGAAGGACAGATGTGCCAGACCCGGTCCCCAGGGCCCCCCAT
This sequence comes from Smutsia gigantea, assembly GCA_032199065.1. Classification (NCBI taxonomy): domain Eukaryota; kingdom Metazoa; phylum Chordata; class Mammalia; order Pholidota; family Manidae; genus Smutsia; species Smutsia gigantea. The sequence continues at coordinate 10,667 of JAVSCE010022141.1, forward strand.
CACCTTCTCCTCTCCGTCACCACCCTTCTCCCCTCACTTCTCTGGGGGACTGGAGGTCAGAGCTGGGGACACGAATGGCCCTGGACACTCCAAGCCACTAGCCCAGGATTATAGGCATCCCTTGCCATAGGGAAGCTCACTCACTTTCAGAATTTCCTGGTGATTCTCTGAGGCGTAGAGCCGTCCATCCCGAACGATGTCTTCTATTAGTTGCTGGTAGTCCTCTGCAAATCCCCAGCAGGCAGGGAAGGTATGTGAAGGCTCGAGGCCCCTTCCCTTCCCTCTCACTTCCACCTCTGCCCTCCCCTGCTCTAGCCTCAGGCTTCAGACTGCAGCCAGAGCAGCTTGGCTTCTGTGCCTCTGTCCCTTCCACCTGAATTGTTCTCCTTGAGGTTTGGCTAGCTAGGAAACTCTTGTTTAACTCTCAAAACCCTGCTTGGGCAGTACCTTGTACTGAAGCCTGCGGATACCCTAACTGCTCTGCGTCCGCCCATACTGTACCCCTGTGAGCCTGTGTGCATCTGCCAGGCTGGAGCTCTTCGGGGCTGGGGAGTGAGATTTGTCTCTGTGTCCCCAGGGCCAGGCGGGGCTCTGCACACAGCGCAGCCGCACTTACCGTCATAGGTGACATAGGGCACTTGGAACCCTTTGCCGCTGTTGCCCTCATTGGATTTGAACTGGATCCAGAGCTTCCGGGAGCGGGAGGTGAAGGCGATGGGTCTCTCGTAGGTCTGGCAGGTCTCATAGGTGGTAATGGACGTGGGCGAGGCTGGGGGCCGAGGCACATGGCTGGTGAGCTGCCTGCAGACCCTCAGCCCTTGCCTGGCCTGCCTCCTGCCTCAGGCAACTGTCCTCTCCACCCCGTCAGCTGCCCAGCACCCACAAGCCTAGTCCCCCAAACACTCCAGCTCTCTAGTCTCTGCACTTGTTTCCTCGGCCTCAAATCCTCTCCCTACTTGCAATCCCAGTTCCTACTTACCCTTCTGAGACCAGTTTCTGTGTCCCCTCCTCCGGGAAGCCTCCCTGACCGCTCCATCGCCACCTTGCCATGTCCCCACTGTGCTTTGGTGACCCCTTATTAAAGCCTCTCCTTGTCAGGTCAGCACTGTCTCCCTCCAGCCAAGTGCTCCTCAAGGACAGAGTTCATGCACACAGCACAGAGCCAGGGCTGGGGCAGAGGGGCAGCTGTGGAAGGCCTGCCCCCTGTGGGTGATGAACCAGGGGGAGCCGCTGACCCCTGGGGTTCCTGTGGCTGGCCAAAGGGTACTGTACCTCCTCACTGCTCTGGGGGTCTTCCTGAGGGGCCCTCAAAGCTGGAGAGGCTGGACCCCCTAGAGCTCAGCCCTGGGGGTGGACAGTGGAGGAAAGGATTCTGGGGACAAGAGAGGTGGATATGGGAGTGTCTGGTGAGATGGTCCCAGGCTGGGCTCTGACTGGCTGTGTGACCCTGGACAGGCGCTCTGCCCTTTCTGGCCTCAGGCCTCCCATTCGTACACTGGTGCTTTCTGGCACATCAGCTGCACTGAGTGGGCGATGTACAGACGCACTAACGAAACAAACAGAGGAAGGGCACGAAGTGGACAGAACCCCTCACCCTCCCGCTCCCTGGCCCGTCTCTGTATCAGAGACACTCCAGGCCCCAGTGGGCAGGCGTGTCTCTGTGCCTGCCCGTGCCTCCTTCTGGCCCACCACTGTGACTGGGGGCTGGTTCCCTGGGGCACGGAGGCCCTGCCGCAGGAGTGAGGTGCAGGGCCTAGGCACATGCTGGTCCCCGGGGGGCTCAGGGGCTTCCCTGACTTTCTTGCTGTCGTGGCCAATCTGGGTACACACTAGTCGTCGCCCCTGCTGAGGGGCCTGCCTGCTGCTCCATGCCTGAAGTCTCACCAGGAGCCCCTGGCAGGGGTGACCAGCCAGGAGGACGGGATGGGCTGTCTGACCCTGGGGTGCCTTGGGCGTGTGCACTGGCTGGCTCTTCAATGCTCCCCAGAAGTGTCCGGGTGGAGGACGCCCTGCAGTGTAGGGGTCATTCCTGGGTCTCCCGCTGGGTGGTGTGCAGGATGCAGTGGGACAACTGGGCTAAGACACTGGCTGGTGGTATCAAGACCATTCTTGACCAGGACTTAGGTCCCCCTAAGCTCTGGGCTCTGATTCCCACACTTAGGCCCCCCTAAGCTGTCTGGACTGCTTCCTGGAGTTCTGCAAAGCCCAGCTTTTACAGTCAGATGGAAGTGGCTCTAACTCTGCCTCCCAGCTGAAGCCCAGGGGCCCTTGTTCCTGCCCTGCAGAGATGTGCTGACACTGAGGGGTGCAGGCTGGGTCTGGCCCCGGTGCCCCGCTCGGCCTGCACGTACCGCTCTTCCTCATGACCAGGACGTCACCGCACTCGTCCTCAATGGGCAGGAAGATCTCAGGGACCACAACGAGGATCCTGCGCTTGGGGGGCGGCGAGATGTGCCACACACACTCCGCGTTGGCCGGGTAGTCGCCAGGGTAGTTGGGGGACTCGATGTAGCCTGTGTAGTCGCCTAGCTCACCACCACAGTGCTGGTCTGTGGACACCATGGTGCGGGTCTCGTCAGGCCAGGAGACACAGGCCCTGGAGGCCTAGGGCAGGCTGGCAGGTGCTCCACCTCCTCGTGCCCCTCCACACTGAACACGCTGAGCATACTGCTTCCTGCCCACTTGGCAGCCTCCATGTGTGCCTTTACCACTGCAGGGCCCAGCCCTTGGCAGCTGCCCCACAGGCCCCCGGCATGGGGCCTGGCCTTTCCCTCCCTAGACCCTGAGCCCTGAGCAGGGCCAGGCTGCACCCTCCACACCATGGCTCCCGGGGGATGCAGAGCTCCCAGCACGTCCCACCGAGCCAGTGTGGATGTGCCTGCGCAGGGAGGAGTCGGCGGTCTCCCTGCACATGCGACGTGAGGTCGGGCTCACCTGCCCCTCCAGCCCTCGCCGCCCTCCCAGCTCCCAGCCGCGGGAGGAGCTGCACCTACTTTTGCAGTGTGAGACGTTGGTGGAGCCATCAAAGTCGGTGCTGGTGTTGCCCGGGCAGCTGATGCAATGGTTCTGGCCAAACTCAGGCTGGTAGGTGCCCACGGGGCAGCGGATGCACCGGTGGGTGGTGGTGTTGTAGTGGTGGCCGGGGGAGCAGTGCACTGTGGGGGCACGGTGGGGGCTGGTGGGAAAGGCGGGGCCCTTTCCCCAGGTCTCCCTGCCTTCCAGGTCTGTCAGCACCCAGTTCAGGGCCCCCCCCTGGTGCCCCGTGACCCTGCTCCGTTCCCTGGCCCTGTCCACGGCTGTGCAGACAGTGCTCTGCAGCCCAGCCCGAGTGCCCTCCCCCAGGCTGACATCCCTGGCCCACTGCTCTGGATGCAGAGTGGGGTGGTATGGATGGGGGAAATGTAAGGCCGGCTGTGGAGTTCTCCGGGGAGGCCAGTGAAGGCGCACAAGGGATTTTGAGTGGAGCCCAGAGCAGTCCATGAGGCTCTCTGGGGCAGGAGAGGTAAAGCGCAGGTCCTGGGGTGGGGGGGTGCCTGGAGCGGGGTTCAGAGGCCATGAGGACAAGCTGGCAGGGGCTGCAGACGGACTGGAGTGAGGTCAGAGAGAAAGAGAACTCGGGGGACTCCACAGCTTCCCGGAGCACCCAGCAGGGCAGGGCGGAGCTGCAGTGATTAGAGGGGAGGGGACCAGGGCTCTGGGGTGTGGGGCTTGAGGAGCTGTGGCCTGGCAGGGGGTGTAGTGTTGAGCTCCGGGAGGGCTCCACCGGAGACAGGGAGGGGTCACCGTGCAGTGCTTGCTCTTCACAGGAGCAGATGGGTTTATTCAAACTCAAGTGCGTGCACAGGACCAGGACCCCAGCACTACCAGGAGGAGGGGTGTGTGAGGCTGAGCTGGGCAGGGCTACAGGCTGTGGCCACCGGAGATGGGGCCTGACCGGCACTCCAGCAACTTGGGGCTCCCGTTGCCACCTTGATGGGGGCAATTATCAGGAGCAGCTGGGGACAGTGTGCAGGCTCTTCTGGAGTGAAGGGGAACATATGAAGTGGGGTCCAGGCATGCTTTCTACAAGGCTAACAGGGAAGGCAGAAAAGCTGGCGGGAAATTGGGGGGAGGTGGGGTAGAGAGTTGGGGTTTTCTTTTTCAGAGTGGGAGGGTTTGGGGCAGTACGTCAGCAGGCGGGGACACTGTTCCAAAGGCCTCAGCTGAGAGGGAGCTTGTGGAGGGGAAGCAAGGTCATCAGTGCACATGAGGCCTGGGGGGCAGTTTGGTGGACCGCCAGACCCCATGCAGCCTGAAGGGAGGGTCTCCAGGTAAGGTGAGACCTTGGCCTCACCCTTCTGCCCCTGCTGTGCCCCCTTCACCTGCCCTCCTCCCGACCTGCCTTCCAGCGCAGTGCCAAGCTCTCCCCGGTGCCTTGAGCGGCTGGCGGCCCCCAGCTGGTGCTCTGGGGGCTTCACGTTCCAGACTGTAACTCTTGTGTCTGCCTGGCCCTCTCATCTGAGACTCTTGGGCAGGCGTGTGTTGGACCCCACGTTGTCCCCATCCTAGCGTGTGGCACAGTTCTGGTCACCAATGTCCACCACCTGCTGGCTCCAGGCTGCTCTGACCTTAGCCGCTTGCCGCAGCAGGAAATAGGGGTTCAGGGAAACGTCCAGCCTGCCCCTCGGGGTGGGTGGGGGGCATTCTCACCTTTGGCCTCACAGTCTTGGAAGGAGGCCATGCCCTCGTGTTTGGTGAGCAGCCCCCCTCCGCAGGGGAAGCAGCTGGTGCGCCCAGGCTCAGGCTGGAACGTGCCCATGGGGCAGGCCTGGCAGGGCCGGAAGCCGTCGGCCGAGAAGGAGCCTGGAGAGCACTGGCCTGGAAGGCAGAGGTCACAGCTCAGGCTGGGGGTGCCCAGGCGCAGGGCTGGGGCTGGGAGGGGCCTGGGGGAGGAAGTCTGGGCCGGGCCAAGCCTGGCTGGATGCTGGCTGCGGCTCACACACTGGGCAGCCTTGGCTAGACCTGGCTTTACTCCTCCTACCCGTGAGAAGGGGTTGAAGAAAAAGTAGCTTTGCTGTCAAGCTAGGGAGTGTGGACCCCACAAGTGGAGGTGGGAGGCCGAGGGAGGTAATTTATTTCTGAGGGGCTGTCCCTGGGCCTTCACATAACTGGGGCCGTCAAGCTCCAGGCTGACGCTGCCTTGTCTGTCTGCAGGGCTGGGCTACAGCAGACGGAGGAGGGTCTGTGAAGTCCCTGAGGGCACAGTTCGGACAAAAGGAGGGGGCGACACATCCTAGCAGAAAGTCTGGAGGTAGAGGGTATTCTGGCAGGGAGTGAGGGGTGGCATTGGTGCCCCCTTAGCCCAGACCCTGGAATTCTGTTCTGCCAGTGGCCACTCTGGGCTCCAGTCACCATGCCCCGTGGTGGAGGCTGCACTTCTGGAGGGCCCAGTGAGCCAGCCTGCAGACTCGGGGCTGGCCTCTCCTCTTCTGTGCCCCAGAGGAGTCTGCCGGTCTCTACCACCCTCATGATCCCGTTTCCCCACCCTCACCCACCCATTCTCTTGGGTGATCCCACAGTGGCCCAGGGAGGGAGGCTGATGGTAGTGGTGGTGGAGCTATGATGAGGTTAAGTCGGAGAGTAAATGGACAAGCCATTTTTGCAAACCGAAGCATACTTGGTAAATTGAAAAAGGGCTTTCCAAACCATCATTAGGGCAAACTGTAAAGTTCTTTGTGCAGAGCACAGTTCTTGTCCAGGTAATGCCACACTCCCTACAGCATTTTGATGATGGAGTGTTCCATACAATGTAACACGTTTGGTTGACCATAAAGCAGTACCTTCCATTATAAGTTGTAAAGTGACCTGTAAATGATCAAGTGTTGGTAAACTGTAAAGTCCTTTCCAAACTGCATGATGCAATTTCAAGATGCAGCCAGTGCTTGTTAACTGTGGGCGCTGAGGGTCTGCAGTGCACTTCGGAAATGCAGCTGCACGGGAAGTCATGGCTGGCTCTGGAGATGGCAAAGAGCTTTACAGAGTACCACAAGGCACCCTGGCCTTTGCTTTGGGAGCCCTGGGAGGCTCTCCTGTCCCCCAGTCTGTGGCCTCCCCTTCCAGGGTGGACCCACACTTGCCTCCACATTCGGATACGTTGTGGGCACCGGCCGGGCCAAGCCCATCGCTGCTGGGGCACGGTGTGCAGCTGAGCTGGCCATCCCTGTCCTGGTAGGTCCCTGGCATGCATGGCACACACTGGCTGGGCTCTCCACTGAAGTAGGTTCCAGGCCTGCAGGCCACTGCAGAGGCAAAGTGGAAAGACTGCTGGAGGCAGAGGTGGGCAGCAGGGGCCAGGTGATCTGTCTCTTGCTGCCTCAAGCCCAGGCTCTGTCTTACAGAAAGGGCACTGCCCTTGTCCCTCGAAGGGCACAGTGGGGCCCACACCCATCAGAGAAGAGCCTGGGGTAGGAGCCAGGCTAGCCTTGTGTGAGGACTCTGGAGGCCTGATTCTGGTCTGGTGCCCCCTCCTGGCTGTTTCTGCTCAGGGGGGCTGCCTCGGCCCTCTCAGAAATGCCTGGGGTCACAGGGCTCCGCTGGGACCTTTGCTCTCTGCTCCATGACCTACCTGCCCTCCAGCCCTGCCCCCTTAGCCTGGGTACCACCTTCATCCTGGTAGTCCCACAGTCATTTTGCCCAAACTGAACTCCCTGCCTTCCCTTCCTTCCCCATGTGGCAAGCTGGCCCCTAAGGACGCGGGGTAGTGCGGAGAGGCTGAGGGGTGACAGAGACACGGACAGGAAGGCTTGGTGGCAGATGTCAATGCAGGGGATGGCGGGCTGAACAGCGAGCCAGCATGGTGGGCCGCACTGAGAAAGTAAGCCAGCTGGCGAGCAAATAGGGGAACTGATGGAGAAAATAAAGTGGTGGGTGGAAGTTTAATGAGGAGCAGGGTGTTGGTATAAACTCAGAATATACTCCCGGAAAATCCTAATCAGCCGCGGGGGAAGCTGGTGAATTAGGGTGGAGGAGGCTGGGTCGATATCCTCCGCCCCTGGTGGGGGCGCTGAAGAGCAGCCTCGACTGTACTCTCCCTGCCAAGAGTGCAGGCCCTGAGTCTGGTCACCCAGCTGAGGGTCATACTCAGAACTTAGGGATGGCCAAGGAGACAAGAGGCAGGGAAAGCTCGAGGAGCTGCTCCGAAGGAAAGGGATCTGGGGTCAGGAGGACGAAATGTCACATGCATTCCTGGACAGGAAGGGGGCGCTGCTGGAGGAGTTGGTGAAATTTAATGTGTGTGGATGGATGGATGGTAAGGTGCAGGCTGCCCAGGCATGACGCACATGCGCACGCGGGAGGGCGCGGTGCTCAAACCGGGAGCCTGGGTGGAGAGAATATGGAAGTTCTTTGTTCTGTTTGGCAATGTTTCTGAAAGTTTGAAATGGTTTCAAAATAAGCTACTGAAGACACCGGAACGCCATCAGCCAGCCCCTTGCCCTCCCCTGACATCTGCCTGCTTGCTGCTCCGGGTCCGGCCCGCACTGCCTCGCCCCAATCCTGCATCTTCTCCAAAGTTCCTCACTTGTGTCTCTGGCCCAGAGCATGCTCTGTGCTCCAGATCTCCACCAGCCCAGCCTCCACCTTTACCTGAAAGACTCACGGGTGTCTTGAGCTAACAAGTACAGTCAGAGCTTCCCATCTCCACCACCCCATCTTCTCCAAGTCTCCCTCAGACCAGGAAATGATGCCCCGTGCCCCCCTCAGCCCGTCCAAGCGGCCCGCACCTGGAGCTGCCCTCTCTCTCTTCCTAGCCTCCCTTTCCAAGGCGTCCTCTGAACTTGCCTCATCCTTCCCACCCCTCCTGCAGCCGCCCGGTTCTGGGCCCTGCCTCTCGCTGGGCCTCTCTTTCCTCTCCCTGCTCCACTTAGTCTTTCCCATAACAGAGTAGAGGTGCTCCTCTGCTTACGGCGTTCGGCGGCTCCCATGGCATGCGCGGAGGCCTGCAAGGCCCCTCTTGCCTCTGGCCTCGTCGGGCCCGTGAGTGTGCTCGCTAGGTCTGCCTGCTTTCCCACATAAACGTAAACCCAATTAGGAAAAGGACTCTTTCTGGTTCACAGCCACTTAGTTGCTGGGGGCTTCTCTAGACCCATCCTCTCTCAGCAGGCCACGCCAGGGCTCTGGTCCAGTCACCAGCCTCATTCACCTGGACCCTGGCTGGCCGCCCACCTGGAGCTCGGCTGTGGGCCTGGCCTCACCTGCTCTTTGCAGGGCCTGGCTGCACCCCAGGTGGCCCTCAGTCTCTCAGGTACCTGCCCTCTGTGCTCACGACTCCTCCTCTGGGAAGCCTTCTCTAACCAGAGACTGGTTCCTATGCCCCTTGGGCCCCTCCACTGTGGCCTTGCTGGTTGAGGGTCCTGGGTACAAATGTTCACCAAGTGAGAGCCTTGCCTCGGCCCTGGCTCTTATATGACAGCCGTCATGTACATGATGGGTGCCAGGGTGCCTCCCTGTGTCTGTGCCTGCCCGACATGTTTGTCTCCCCTGCGTGCTGCACATGGATGAAGGACAGAGAAAGTTTGCTGGGCTGATGTCAGAGTGGCTGAGGGCAGGGACTCACCGCATTGGCCATCCTGTAACACCTGGCCTGTGCCACACACCCCCTGGGCCTCCAGCGCCTTGGCCGGCCACTGGGCTACCTCGTACTCGGTGCCGGCGACCTGGACAGAGAACTGCTGCCGGCTGACAGATTTGCGCAGAGTCTTGATGGCAGCCTGCAGGCTCTGCTCCGCTCGCTTCCTTGTGCAGTCTGCGTCGCAGGCATCTGCAGAGGCGGGAAAGACCGTAACTCACACGCCCCTAGGAGCTGCCTCTGCCAGGCACTGTGCTGGCTGGGCCTCTGCTCGGAGTGCCCAGAGTACATTCACACAGCAGCACTGGGGATGCACCAATGTTGCGTCCATCTGACGGATGAGGAGACTGAGGGCCCCAAGAGGTAAGTCAGGTCACATAGGAAAGAGGAGTAGAAACCAGGCCTCTGTTGCCCAACACATCACCTCCCAGGGCAGAACTCACTAATGAGTATTCCTCTCTGCCACTCAAATACCCCTGAGGCTGCCACTGTCCCCAGAATCATGCCCAGCTCTCTGGCCTCGAATCCAAGGCCCCTTGTGGTCTGGACAGCCTCCTGCTTTGCCAGCCCCTGCTTTGCCAGCCCCGACCGCCCAGCACTCGATAGTCATGTGAACTCCACTTGATAGCCACTCTGCCCTACTCACTGCCTCCTGAACACATCCTGCCCTCTCTGACCTCTGTGCCTTGGCCTATTCTATTCCCTCTGTCCCAGTGCCATTCCCTGGCACCTTTTGCACCATTTGGAACCTTGATTTCGAGTCCTGATTCAAATGGTGCCTCTTCTGGGAAGAGTTCCTGGGCTGGGCCCCTCTCTTGGGGAGAGACCTCAGCTCTGTGCCCTGCTTGTTCTCATGCCCCCACCACCAAGCGTCTCCCTCGGCCCTGGGTAGTCTGCGTGCACCTGCCTCCCCGTGGCTGGGAGCGCCGCCAGCATGGGTGTCACGGTCTGGTCCCCACTTCCCATAGTGCCCAGGGCCAGGCACATGCAGCACACATTTGCTGACAACTCAACCCTCATTGACAGTTAAGAGGAAAGAGCTGGTAGGAAGCACAAGCCAGCATGGTGAGTCCCCTTCTGGAACCTGGGAAAGACAGATCCTTGGCTCACTCATTCTGGGGAGGCTGCAGGCCTGGGTGTGCCCTGTCTTCCAGGCCTCAGCAAGGGTGTGGAGAGGTGGAGAGAGGCCAAGGGGCTGTCCCTGTGGGCTCCTGAGCCCTACTGCTCTCACGGCCCGTGGGCCTTCTCTTTCATCCTGGGATACAGGCAGCAGTTTAAAGGGCCTGGCACAGAACCCTGCCTGCCTGGCTGGCTTCTACCTCCAGCAGCCGTGGCTCGGGTGGAAACCCAGCTGCAGGCCCGCCAGCCGCGCCTGTCGCCCTGTGGCCCTCCGCGCCCATGAGGGAACCTCACTCACCTGAGGTCTCTTCTATTTTTGTCTCGACCTCGAACTCTGCTGTGATGTGGGTCACCTCCTTGGATGGGGACTTCCGGCCACGGCGCCTCTTCTTGGAGGAGTCACACTTGAGGGTCACAAAGGTCACGTGGCAGTTTTCTGGACAAGGAAGAGACCCCTGAGGCAAAGGTGGCATGGGGCAGGGATCAGGGTCCTACCTAGCCAGGCACACACACTGCCATTGGCAGGGGTCCCCCCTTGCCTAATAGTCCACGGTGCAGATGGGGAAACTGAGGCTAGAGAGGCTGGGCTGGCTTGAGGTCTTGTGGGGGGTTGGTGGCTGAGCCAGGCCCTGCAAGAGCCCTTGGAGTCCACCACACTGCTGCACCATATTTGCTAGTGAAGCTGTGCTGACCCAGGTCAGGCCTGCTGAGTGCCGAGGCTCGTCAGGTCTGAGGAGGAACTCTAAGGAGCTCAGGCATCTTCATGGAACAGGGCTGGGATATTCTCCTCCTGGGCCCTTTTTGCCAAGCTTTCCCTGTGCTGTCCCTTCAGCCTAGAACGTCCTTTTTGGCCACCCTCATTCAAGAAAGAGTCACTGAGTGAGCCCAGGATTCCTTCCGTTTGGACACAACCAGGTTCAGAAAGCCCTGCTCTGGGGGAGCTCATCTGACTTGGGCGAGGCAGGGATGACGGAGCCCTGGGATGCTGGGGGTCCCAAGTTTTCTACTCAAATGCTGGCCTTCCTCCCAAGGACCCCACCCCAGTCTACAGTGCACCAGGTGTGGCTCCTGGACCAAGGGGCCAGGACAGGAGGATGCAGAGAGGCCCCCTCCCTTGGAAACCCAGCCCCGCTGAGCCCTGGGCTCGACACTCCCAGGCATGGGGGCCCCTGTCTCCCCCGGCGCGGGCTGGCACCAGGTGGCCCACTCACCCAGCAGTGGCTGCCTAGGGGCCTCCTTTGCTGGCTCCCGGCCGCGGGGCCGGAGGTGGCACTTGGCGTCCCGGATCTTGAAGCGGGCCTTCTGCCTGATGGGGCTGGCGGGGGCACCTGGGGAGAGCCAAAGTCCCCCCCAGGTGTGGCCTCTCCTGTGGGAAGGGAGGTGGCGGGGGCTGTGGAGGGGGTGCCTGAGCGTGAGGGGCTGCCGGGGACACAAAGCTACAGGGAACTGGGGCGGGGGGACCTCCTCGGCCTCATTTTTTTCCCTGTGAGGCCTGAAAACGGTGTAAGTGTGGATGGTGGGGTCAAGCTCAAGCCATCCAGCCAGAGACCTTCTGTACAGGAGGAAAGGAAGGTGGCCCACCCCCTTGCCTGTCACCAAGGCCAGTTCACTGGGCTCCGGCTTTCAGGAAAGGGGACCGAATAAGAGAGGGAAGCAAGAAAGGGAAGGGGTTTGAAGACAAGTGCCCAGAGGCCTCTGGACTACAGAAAGAACCTACGGTCACAGACGCTAGAGTCCCGTCACATGTGTGTCTGACACATGCAGACACCCCATGCCGCTGAGTGTGGCAAAGCCCCTGGTGGTGGGGGGCTGGCTGCGCCGTGCCAACTGGGACCTGGTGAGTTGGTCCCAAAGGGCACAGGAGTGTGCCATGCCTCCAGCACTTCGGGGCAGGGGCTTCCAGGGTAGCTCTGACTCTGGGAACCTTAACAACTTCATGGCCACAGCAGATGTTACTCACTTCACTGAAACTGAGTCTAACACAGACTCACAGCACCTTTGGGTCACAGAGTTATTCTGGAATCGGGGCCCTGAGCCTCAGGGCAGGAGGGGCCCTTCCATGGTCCACTATCCTTGGGCTGGGGCTCAGCCTGCAGCTTGCCCTGCTCTTGGCTCCCTAGCACCCTGGGCCATGCTGGGCAGGCTGCAGGTCAGGGGGCTTTTCCCAGGTCTGGGCCCTTCCCTTCTGCCCCCCCCCGCACAGTGCCGGACGCAAAGAAAGGGGTCGCCCAGATGCCATGTGACCAGGCCAGGGGCTACCTGGGCAGCTGGGCCCGGCGCTCGAGCTGGTGCTGTTGCGTCTCGGTGGCGTCCTGCCCTGGAGACCCGGGACACCGCAGCTCAGGCTGTAGCTGTTTTCTGAGTCTGCAGAGAGGCCAGTAGTGAGGTGGGCCTGGATGCCCCTTCCTTCCAGTGCCCCGAGATGCGGGGGTCTCAGAGGGGTCACTGAGTCAACGGAGATGAAGGTCAGCATGACTCTGGGGTAAATGGCTGGGCAGGAATGAGCCCACTGCGCTTATCAAGAGGGACACAGTGGCCCCCAGAGAACCAGACAGCTGCCCGGGGTCACTCAGGGGTCAGGGTCAGGCTCTTCCCGGGAGAACAGCAGGGAGCAGGGGCTGGACCGCAGGGAAGGAAGGCCCCCCTCAGCACCCCACCCCAGGGACAGCCTCAGGGTACCTGGGATGAAGAGTGTGTGCGCCGGGCAGGAAAGGTGGCAGCTCTCCACACCACTCGCCCTGCTGCAGGACAGCCAGGCCTGGGGCGAGGCCTTGGCTCGGGAGAGGCACGTGCCCGTCTCTGAGGAGAAGGAAGACACAAGGGAGGACTTGAGGGTGGAGGCTTTCTGGAGCCAGTAGGGCCGCTGAGACTGGACCAATAGGGACTCCCACCACACCCAGTCCAGTGGCCAGAATGTCTTAATGGGAAGGGGCTGGGAGACAGCGGTATCCACAGTCATCTGGATGTGTGGGGATGCTGGGCCCTGAGCGCTGGCTTGCTCCCACCTCCCTAACGCTGGTCCAGGCTGTCTGTGAGAAGGGTCCCATCCCACGTCCAGACCCATGGGCAGGGCTGGGTTCCCCAGAGCAGATGTCCATGCCAACCTAGGGAAACAATGGCTGAAAGTGAACATGAGCTTCTAGATGGCTGACCCCTAAGCATGGGAGGGGCATTAGGAACCCATCTCTAGGGAACCCTGAACATATCCATTAGGTGTCTGAAAATGTCCAACACTGAGCTCTTCAGCGTTTCCCATGTGTTTATCTTTTGGTGATTAAAAAATTTCCCAGACTCCTAGGAAAAGAGAGTTCAACAGCCCTGGTAAGCATCCAAACTGATTTCATAGATGTCTGATCCGTCAGTGACAACTGGCTTGAAGGCCTCTGGAAGTGTCACACCCTGAGTCTGTCGTCAGTGGTGCAGTTGTGCCGGTGAACGCACTGGAAAGGGGGACTTAGCTAGAAAATTAAATTGGATTGGGCAATTGGCAATGTGGCTGATCATCGACATGGCGCTGGACATTTTCAAGGAGTCTTAGGAAACAAATGATCTAGAAATAAAACCAAACTCATGGCCCTCCAGATAAAACATCTGGCCCCCTAAATAAATACAAGACCAAAAGTCCTCTGTTTTCAAAGAATCAAGAAACTGAATAAAAACAGCGGCAGATAATGCAAATCCAGAGGGCTGCTGGAAGAACCTGTGTCGATCCTGGCTAAGAAACAGGAGGAGGGAGACACCTGCCCTCAACAGCTCCGGAATTCCCCTCAATTCCTAAAAAGGGGATTGTTGGTTAACTACAGACAGACAAGCGTACAGCTTTCTTGTTCGCCTGGGGCCACTTGTGGGGAGAAGCAGACCAGCTGGCCCTGAGGGACGCCATGGTCCTGGGGTACACTGGGGTGCCCAGCACTGCCGGCCCTTGCCCCGGGCCATTTCTCAAGGCTGTGTACAGTGAGCAGCTTCTGGGGTGATGTCCATTTCCTCGCGGACGAAGAGCAGGCTTGGTTTCCATACCATGGATGCAGTGAGTTACCCACGCTGGGTGTTCCTCAGCTGTGATGCAAAGCTGCCTGTGCAGCACGCCTCTGGGCTGATGGGCCTGCAGGGCCGAGATTAAGGCAGACGTGCCCTCTGGCTGCTTGCTGTGCCCTGAGTCTCAAAGTCCTTGGTCTCTGACCCAGGAGTCTGGTGACTTTGCTAGTGTGCACAAAACAGCCAGCTAGCTTGCTTGGTGTGTACTTGGGGTGAAATCTTGGACGCCATCATGTACACCATTAATTCCACCACCACAGAACACTGAGGCCCTCAGAGGACAGCATAAGGTCACCTAAGAAGAAAACTGACTGGCAGTTAAGTAAAAAACAGGAAAAAGAGTATGTTTGCCTTAAAATAAGGACAACATCCATCTGTGGAGAACATGATGGATGACGAGAAGAGGCAAAGCTGAAAAGGGACAGGAAGTTGAAGTGGCTCAAAGGAACATGACCTTGAGTTGCTTGGATTTACTAAAACTACTCAGGTAGTGGGACTTTCTAAGAATCCTCAGTCCTTCCCCAGGGTCCTGATAGTACCTGCTCCTTCAGGACCAAGCTCAGAAGACAGCCCTCCCTCTCGGGGTCAGAGTCTATGCCCGTGTAGCAGGGAGGGGGCAGTCTGCTCTGCAAATGGAGCTGCCAGCTAAAATACACCTGACAGGTTCTTTTAAAAGGCCCAGAAAATCCTCCTTCACATGATTCAAATTACAGATGATAGAAGCCTTAACACACTGATATTACCTATGACTCAAAAACAGAATCCCTGGGGTGATGTTTCCACAACATTAACAGAACACCAGGAACAGAGCCCAGGAAGAGTCCAGACTGAGTCTTCCCAGGTTGCCATGAACGTCTTTCTTCTAGGTATGAACATGCGAAGGATAGCTCTCGGGGTCCAGACTCACAACAAGGCGGCACCTGGGCCTAAGGCTCGCCATCCCTGCCTCAGCGATGCTTGGGGGAAGGTAGGTAAAGCGTCTTCATATTGTGTCCCAGAGTTACCTTGAAATCCGAGGGCACCACATGCAGTATGCTCCCTCTGGTGAAATGAAGACACTCAGTGCCTTTTCTCTTTGGCAATGAACTAATTAAGGTGTCCGGCTCCTTTCTCTTTCCCATGTTATACCGTTCAGTTACTCTCTGGCCCCTTCATAAGGGAGAATCTCATCTGTGTGTGTCTGTCCTTCGGAAGGGCTCATATCCAGAACAGATCTTTTGGTCACTGCACACCAAATCCCAACTTAATAATGCTTATTGACGTAGCTTATCTTAAAAATGAAGACATCTTAAAATTCGTACAGAAATTCAAGGCCAGAATAGACCACATACTAGGCCACAAAAAGAACCTCAGTAATTTCAAAAATATTGAAATCCTACCAACCAACTTCTCAGATCACCAAGGTATAAAACTAGAAATAAATTTTAGAAAGAAATCAAAAAGGCTCACAAATACATGGAGACTTAACAACACTCTCCTAATTAATCAATGGGTTAACGACCAAATCAAACAGAAATCAAAGAATATATGGAGACTAATGACAACAACACAAAGCCACAACTTCTGTGGGACGCAGCAAAGGCAGTTCTAAGAGGAAAGTATATTGCAATCCAGGCCTATTTAAAGAAGGAAGAACATTCCCAAATGAATAGTCTAAAGACACAATTACTGAAATTGGAAAAAAGAAGAACAAATGAGGCCCAAAGTCACCAGAAGGAGGGACATAATAAAGATTAGAGAAGAAATAAATAAAATTGAGAAGAATAAAACAATAGAAAAATCAATAAAACCAAGAGCTGGTTCTTTGAAAAAATAAACAAAATAGATAAACCCTAGCCAGACTCATTAAGAGAAAAAGAGAATCTACACACATAAACACAATCAGAAATGAGAAAGGAAAAATCACGACGGACCCCACAGAAATACAAAGAATCATAAGAGAATATTATGAGAATCTATATGCTAACAAGCTGGAAAACATAGAAGAAATGGACAACTTCTTAGAAAAATACAACCTTCCAAGACTGACCAAGCAAGAAACAGAAAAACTAAACAGACCAATGACCAGCGACGAAATCGAATTGGTAATCAAAAAACTACCCAAGAACAAAACCCCTGGGCCTGATGGATTCACCTCTGAATTCTACCACACATATAGAGAAGAAATAACACTGATTCTCCTTAAAGTTTTCCAAAAATAGAAGAGGAGGGAATACTTCCAAACTCATTCTATGAAGCCAGCATCACTCTAATACCAAAACTGGGCAAAGACCTCCCCAAAAAAGAAAATTACAGACCAATATCCCTGATGAGCGTAGATGCAAAAATACTCAACAAAATATTAGCAAACCAAATTCAAAAATACATCAAGAGGATCATACACCATGATGAAGTGGGATTCATCCCAGGGATGCAAGGATGGTACAACATTCGAAAATCCATCAACATCATCCACCACATCAACAAAAAGAAGAACAAAAACCACATGATCATCTCCATAGATCCTGAAAGAGCATTTGACAAAATTCAGCATCCGTTCATGATTAAAACTCTCAAAAAAATGGGTATAGATGGCAAGTACTTCAACATCATAAAGGCCATATATGACAAACCCACAGCTAACATCATACTTTTAACAGCGAGAAGCTGAAAGCTTTTCATCTAAGATTGGGAACAAGAACAGGGATGCCCATTCTCTCCTCTGTTATTGAACATAGTACTGGAGGTCCCAACCACGGCAATCAGAGAAAACAAAGACATACAAGGCATCCAGATTGGTAAAGAAGAGTCAAATTGTCACTATTTGCAGATGACATGATACTGTACATTAAAAACCCTAAAGACTCCACTCCAAAACTACTAGAACTAATATCTAAATTCAGC
>JAVSCE010022142.1:0-33651 GCA_032199065.1 Smutsia gigantea
AATTGTGAATGGAATTGTTTTTCTGATTTCTCTTTCTGTTAGTTCATCATTAGTGTATAGGAAAGCAACAGATTTCTGTGTGTTAATTTGTATCCTGCAACTTTGCTGAATTCAGATATTAGTTCTAGTAGTTTTGGAGTGGAGTCTTTAGGGTTTTTTATGTACAGTATCATGTCATCTGCAAATAGTGACAATTTGACTTCTTCTTTACCAATCGGGATGCCTTGTATGTCTTTGTTTTGTCTGATTGCTGTGGCTAGGACCTCCAGTACTATGTTGAATAACAGTGGAGAGAGAGGGCATCCCTGTCTTGTTCCCGATCTTAGATGAAAAGCTTTCAGCGTCTCGCCGTTAAGTATGATGTTAGCTGTGGGTTTGTCATATATAGCCTTTATGATTTGAGGTACTTGCCGTCTATACCCATTTTGTTGAGAGTTTTAATCAGGAATGGATGCTGAATTTTGTCAAATGCTTTTTCAGCATCTATGGAGATGATCATGTGTTTTTTGTTCTTCTTTTTATTGATGTGGTGGATGATGTTGATAGATTTTCAAATGTTGTACCATCCTTGTATCCCTGGGATGAATCCCACTTGATCATGGTGTATGATCCTCTTGATGTATTTTTGAATCCGGTTTGCTAATATTTTGTTGAGTATTTTTGCATCTACGTTCATCAGGGATGTTGGTCTGTAATTTTCTTTTTTGGTGAGGTCTTTGCCCGGTTTTGGTATTAGAGTGATGCTGGCTTCATAGAATGAGTTTGGAAGTATTCCCTCCTCTTCTATTTTTTGGAAAACTTTAAGGAGAAGCGGTGTTATTTCTTCTCTATATGTCTGGTAGAATTCAGAGGTGAATCCATCTGGTCCAAGGGTTTTGTTCTTGGGTAGTTTTTTGATTACCGCTTCAATTTCGTTGCTGGTGATTGGTCTGTTTAGTTTTTCTGTTTCTTGTTTGGTCAGCTTTGGAAGGTTGTATTTTTCTAAAAAGTTGTCCATTTCTTCTAGGTTTTCCAGCTTGTTAGCATATTGATTCTCATAATATTCTCTTATAATTCTTTGTATTTCTGTGGGATCCGTCGTGATTTTTCCTTTCTCATTTCTGATTGTGTTTATGTGTGTAGATTCTCTTTTTCTCTTAATGAGCCTGGCTAGGGGTTTATCTATTTTGTTTATTTTTTCAAAGAACCAGCTCTTGTTTTCATTGATTTTTTTTCTATTGTTTTGTTCTCAATTTTATTTATTTCTTCTCTGATCTTCATTATGTCCCTCCTTCTGGTGACTTTGGGCCTCATTTGTTCTTCTTTTTCCAATTTCAGTAATTGTGTCTTTAGACTATTCATTTGGGAATATTCTTCTTTCTTTAGATAGGCCTGAATTGCAATATACTTTCCTCTTAGAACTGCCTTTGCTGTGTCCCATAGAAGCTGTGGCTTTGTGTTGTTGTTGTCATTTGTCTCCATATACTCTTTGATTTCTGTTTTGATTTGGTCATTGACCCATTGATTAATTAGGAGAATGTTGTTAAGTCTCCATGTATTTGTGAGCCTTTTTGTTTTCTTTCTAAAGTTTAATTCTAGTTTAATACCTTTAAGATCCGAGAAGTTGGTTGGCAGAATTTCAGTATTTTCGATTTTACTGAGGTTCTTTTGGTGGCCTAGTATGTGGTCCATTCTGGAAAATGTTCCATGTGCACTTGAGAAGAATGTGTATCCTGTTGCTTTTGGATGTAGAGTTCTGTAGATATCTGTTAGGTCCATCTGTTCTAGTGTGTTGTTCAGTGCCTCTGTGTCTTTACTTATTTTCTGTCTGGTTGATCTGTCCCTTGGAGTGAGTGGTGTGTTGAAGTCTCCTAAGATGAATGCATTGCTGTCTATTTCCTCCTTTAATTCTGTTAGTATTTGTTTCAAATATGCTGGCGCTCCTGTGTTGGGTGCATATATATTTATAATGGTTATATCTTCTTGTTGGACTGACCCCTTTATCATTATGTAATGTCCTTCTTTATCTTTTGCTGCTTTCTTCGTTTTGAAGTCTATTTTGTCTGATACAAGTACTGCCACACCTGCTTTTTTCTCCTTGTTATTTGCATGAAATATCTTTTTCCATCCCTTCACTTTTAATCTGGGGATATCTTTGCATTTGAGGTGAGTTTCTTGTAGGCAGCATATAGATGGGTCTTGCTTTTTATCCATTCTGTTACTCTGTGTCTTTTGATTGGTGCATTCAGTCCATTTACATTTAGGGTGATTATTGATAGATATGTACTTATTGCCATTGCTGGCTTTAGATTCGTGGTTACCAAGGGTTCAAGGGTTGCTTCTTTACTATCTAACAATCTAACTTAACTTTCTTGTTAAGTTATTGTAAACACAGTCTGATGTTTCTTTATTTCTCTCCCTTCTTATTCTTCCTCCTCCATTCTTTATATACTAGGTGTTTTATTCTTTGCCTTTAGTTAGTTTTGGTCTGCTTTCTTTGCTATTTTTTATTTTCTCTGGTGACAGCTTTTTAGCCTTAGGAGTGCTTCCCTCTAGAGCAGTTCCTTTAAGATGTCCTGTAGAGGTGGTTTATGGGAGGCAAATTCTCTCAGCTTTTGCTTGTCTGGAAATTGTTTAATCCCGCCGTCATATTTAAATGATAATTGTGCTGGATACAGTATTCTTGGTTCGAGGCCCTTCTGTTTCACTGCGTTAAATATATCATGCCATTCTCTTCTAGCCTGTAAGGTTTCTGTTGAGAAGTCTGATGTTAGTCTGATGGGTTTTCCTTTGAAGGCGATCTTTTTTCTTTCTCTAGCTGCCTTTAATACTCTGTTCTTATCTTTGATCTTTGCCCTTTTAATTATTACGTGTCTTCCTGGGGTCGCTTGTGTTAGGAGATCTGTGGGCTTCCATGGACTGCGAGACTATTTCCTTCCCCAGCATGGGGAAGTTTTCAGCAATTATTTCTTCAAAGACACTTTCTGTCCTTTTTTCTCTCTCTTCTTCCTCTGTACTCCTATAATGCGAATATTGTTCCATTTGGATTGGTCACAGAGTTCTCTTAATATTCTTTCATTCCTAGAGATCCTTTTATCTCTCTCTGCCTCAGCTGCTCTGTGTTCTTCTCTGATTTCTATTGCATTAACAGTCTCTTGCATCTCGTCCAGTCTGCTGCTGAGCCCATCGATGGCTTGTCTCATTTCTGCATTATCTTTCCTGACTTCCCTCACTTCCTCCCTTAGCTCTTGCATATTTCTCTGTAGATCCATCAGCATGGTTATGACTTTTATTCTGAATTCTTTTTCAGGAAGATGCTGCATTTCCATCCCTTCAGATTCGTTCTCAGAGGGGGTCTGCATCTTGGTGATTTTTGTCTGTATCATATTCTTCTGTCTTGTCATGTTGATAGGAGTGGTCAGTGGTAGGTGCCACGTATGTCAGCTGGGCTCTTTAAGGTTTAAAAAGAAAAGAAAAAAAAAAGGCACCACCAAAAAAAACAAGCAAGCCAAAAAAAAAAAGAAAAAGAAGGCAGAGAAAGAAAAGAGAGAAAGAAGAAAGAAAAGAAAGAAAAGGGAAAGGGAAAAAGAAAAAAAACAAGAAAGAAAACAAACACGCAAAAAAGGCAAGAAATAACACAAACAAGCAAAAAAAAAAAGCCCACCTGGAGTGGATTCTCTAAGCATGCTGTAGGTGTCGCTGTTGCTCCACTAATTCGCAGCCACGGCCGCGCCGCTTTTTTGTAGATCTGGGCAGGGTAGGAACGAATGGGACGCTATTGTTTTCTGTATAAAGTTCCAGTGTGGTTGCTCCCTTCTCTCTGTCACCAGCGAAGGGGACCGAAGTTCCCCAGGACTTCCAGCCTGCAGGGATGAGCCCGCCGGGGCGATGGTGTTCCCTCGCTGGGCCCCCCGCCTCTCTGAGACTGCTACAAATGGCGTGCGCTTTTCTCTTGTCCCTGGGCGCTGGCTGCACTAGTGAAGGGGACCGAAGTTCCCCAGAACTTCCAGCCTGCAGGGCTGAGCCCGCCTGGGCGATGGTGTTCCCTCACTGGGCCCACCGCCTCTCCGAGACCGCTACAAATGGTGCGCGCTTTTCTCTTGTCCCTGGGCGCTGGCTGCACAGTCCCGGCGCCTTCCCGGCTCAAAACCTGCACCTTCTGCCTCTCCAATGTCTGATGCACCGCGCAATGTGTGTCAGCGCTCCCGGCGCAGACCACCAGGGCTGGTTATTTCGTGGACCTGCTCTTCCACTCCCTCCTGGCTCCGAATCCTCTCCTCCCGCTGGCGCGCTGGGCTGGGTGAGTGTTAGGGTGCCGCCGGGCCGCGGCTCTGTATCTTACCCACCTCGCAGGGCACTGAGTCCTCCCAGATGTGGCTGCACGCTGTGCACTTTCCTGTGTGCTCTGATTTCTCTTTTAGGAATAGTTGTATTTGCTGTATTTTCATAGATTTATATAGTTTTGGGAGGAGATTTCTGCCGCCCTGCTCACACCGCCATCTTCCTGGAAGTCTCTAGGGAATTAACATTTAAGAAATGCCAGCTCTATGCCAGGAGTTTTAGATACCGAATCCCCATTAGTTGCCACCGTGACCTCCCAAGTAGCCATGCAGAGGAGGAAATAGGCACCCAGGAGTAAAGGAAATTGCCTGCACCATAAACTGGGATCAGAACCAAGTCTGTGTAATTTTAGAGTTCATAATCTTTCAAAATAGCCAACTTTTAAAATAAAACATGGCAATTTCGAGGTATAAACCAAGAGCCCAAACTTAACCACTCTGTTGAATGGATAATATAGGCATTACTGTTTCTACAATAAAAATCTTCTTAAAATGTATCATTTTTGGTTTTTAGTTTATTGACAAACCTTTTGAATATCTATGCAATGTTAATTCTTTTTCTATATATTCTTTTATTGTAGTAAAGCCAATTTCCTGACCTCCTGGCCATTTATCTGAAAGCAAGCTGTGAAGTGCTTCCATCCTACATCCTGGTGATTTCTAGTGACTTGGGCTAATGTGTTGTTTCAAGATATGAAAGCTCAGTTCTGGGATACTTTCTTCTATTATTCCTTTGATAATTTTTTCCACCTATTACCTCTGTTTTCTGTCTCTGAAAAGCTTAACAGGAAATACAGGACCACTTGAATGGATATTTTAGTTTAATTCTTCTCTCTATTAAAGAATACGATTCAGCCAGGAGTAAAAGGATATCCAATTAAATAGTAGCTTAAACAAATTAGGGATTTATTTTTTTTCCTCACACAAGAATTCAAGAGGTAGTTCGATTGGTATTATTTCAGAGGCTCAAGAATCTCAGGGTAAAGATTTCTGGGACTCTCTTGGCCTCTTGCCCATGGTCACAAGAAAACTGCTGCAGCTCCAGCCATCACATCCATATTCAAGGCAAGAGTTTGGAGGAAGGGGAAGGAAGAAGAGAGCTGCATCTGTATCAGGAAACAAAGGCTTCCCAGAAATCCCCTGCAGCCTTCAATGTGTGACTCATTGACCGAAAGTGTGTCAAAAGGCAAATCTAATTATGGGAGAGCTTAGAAATGGAATTTTGGTATTCCACTCTCAACAGTGAAGGGAGATAAGAGAAAAGGGGGTTGTAAAAGAGGAATGAGCCAATCCCATGTCCTATTTTCCAGGGTTTTTTTTTTACTACCTTATGCAATAATTCCTCAATTTCTTCTTCTAAACAAACTCTTTTGTATTTATTTCTACTTTAATCATTTAAATTTCTAAAGTTCTTTCTTGTTTTCTGATATTTCCCTTTTTTGTTTTAATGGCATCCATTCTTGTTTTATGATTGCAATATCATCTCTCTAAAGGTACTTATAACTTTTCCTTAAACTTTGTGCCCCTTCCTTACAATATTTCCTTTTTCTTCAAATCGATTATTTCCCCCCACACACACTTGATCTCTGTTTTTTATTTTGGTGATGTCTCGCATGAGTCTGATGATCCTTGGCTATTGATTTATGCTTAAAAATGAGACATCAAGAAGTTGTTTGAAACAGGTGTGTGGTTGAATCAGAATTGTCACCTGGTGGCCTGCAGAGTGGTCAGGCATTGGGCCACTCTGTCATTAGAAGACACACCCTCCTCCCAATTGTCATTACATGTGAGTTTTTCTCTGGGGCAACTGAATTTTTTCATTGACTTTTCACTCTGGTCTCCAACATGATGCAGTTGAAGAGCTGAGTCTGAGAGATAAGCCTGGTGCCATCGTAGGCAGATGGAGGATGATGGGTGCTCACCAGCTAGCACGTCCCAGAGCCAGAGACTCTGGTCAGTTTCTCCAGAGAAGGAGCTCCATGTTCTACAGAGATTAGAGAGAGGCTGTCCCCAAATGCTGTGGGTGGGTAACAACAAGTCCTTAGAGAAGCTTTCAAACCATCTCACTATCCTCAGCCCCATGACTTCCTCTTGCTCCTCCCACTCTCCTAAGTGCCTCCACTTCCAGAGCCTTCAAGGAGCATTGGTGAACAAATATCTTGCTGCTCATCAGTCTTCCTTTTTACAGGCCCTTGGGTATCAGCCACCTCTATTCTGCTAAGACAGTTACCATCCTTCAAAGCACTTTTCATGTCCCAGGTGTGACCACTTCTCTTCTTGACTCTTGTCTCCCTTCCAATTCTCTTTGTCCTTATGGTCTTATGCCTTTTTATTCCCTTACTATAATTCTGGATAAAGAGGGGTGAGAATGGAACTCATATATACATGCGTGTTTAATCTGCTATGCTCAACTGGAAGTCTAAACATATTATTTAATTTCTCCAATTTCATAACACATTTCAAAAGAATTCACAAAACTATCTTATGATGAATATGGCACCTACCTCCAGTCATATGTTTTAGCAAGTTTATAGGCACATATGCCAGATTTAAAAAGTTTGACAAACACTATTCTGAGAACCCACATTTGGTTGGTAATCCCTATGGATTCTCTGAAGTAAAGAAATTATTAAAGAGGAATGTAGATACCCTAGCAGTTAACCTTAATGTAATTTAGTTCCTGCTTAAGCTTAATCTATAGCCAAAACTAATCTAAGAAAAGAATAGGTCACGTGGCCAGATGACTTGACGAGAGACATAAGAGAAACTTTAAGAGGATTAGTTTGCAATTGTTTAGCTTGATAAAAAAAACTTATCCTATAATGCTGTCTTTTTGCTTGCTGTAACTTAATAAAAGCACAGGGGAGCACTGACTCGGTGCTTAGTCTCCAGAGGAAGTCTAAGCCCTCTGCATTAAACGTCATTCTGACTCGGTTTCTCATTTCGCGGTCCCTGACTGCAACAGAGGAAGAAGAGGAATCAAATCCAGATTTTTTGTGTCCTATAAGCCAAAGACGGAAAGGATTTTGAGAAGTAAATTCAGGTCTTCCAATATTACAAGATCTAAAAGGTCAGGATAAAATGAGCTAGGGTTGTACATTAAAGAAGTAGCTGAACAAAAAAAAAAATCACAAAAAATTGTGATTTCCAGAGGAAGCCAAATTGTGAAATTGTACAAACACCACAGGATAATTATAGAAAAGAAAATGCATTTTCAGAAGCTAAGAGACACAGAGGAAAAAGGAGGTAGTATACCCACATGGAGAAAATCAATGCACCCAGAGCTTATCTCCTAAGAATGGCTTGTGAAGCACACCTTTTGATCTAACAAATCTAATTCTAGGGATTTGTTCTACAGATACAGTTGTTCAAGTATTCAATCATATGTATTTAACCATATTTATTTTGGAGTTTTTTAATAACACAAAGTGGAAACATCCTACAGATCTTTCAATAAGCCCACCAGGCCCGGGGATTCATCCAGTGGCCATGGGAATGATACCTGAGCTGTGAGGATAAACCAGACTATAAACCTGAGTATCCAAGGGAAGGCCGAGCTCAGCACCAGCAGGGTGTCTGTTGCAGCCGTGAGTGAGGACTCGTTGGTCCATGTGGGACCCATTTAGCAGCGATGCTTCAGGGCTGTTAGTGCTCTCAGTCTCCTCAACTCTCTACCTGGTGTTTGGAAATCAGGCTGACCTCCTTACACTGAATAAATACCTGCTGCGGACCATGTGAAGAACCTGGACTTTTTCCTCCTCCTGTCAGTAGAGAGGGGTCTCTCATATCCCTGCTGGGGTGGTATCAGAGGAAGCCAAGTGGAGAGTCAGGATTTTCACCATTGTCAGAAGTTTGTAAAGCCACCCCCTGCCATGTTGTCAGTGGAGACTACATAAGACATCAAGGACCCACGGAGTCAGGATTTTCACCATTGTCAGAAGTTTGTAAAGCCACCCCCTGCCATGTTGTCAGTGGAGACTACATAAGACATCAAGGACCCACGGAGTCAGGATTTTCACCATTGCTGGAAGTTTGTAAAGCCACTCCCACCATGGTGTCAGTGGAGACTACATAGGACCTCAAGGACTCATGTCACTGGAGTCCCAGAAGGGCAGAGGAAGAGCTAAAAAAAAGTATTATCACAGAAATAATGACTGAAAACTTCCCAAATTTGCCAACAGATGTAAACCTACCATTCCAAAAAGTAAAGCAAATCCCAAACAAGACAAACCCCCAAAAATCCAGACCAAGGTCCATCATAGTCAAATTTCTGAAAACTGAAGGCAAAGAAAAAATCTTGAACTCATTCAGAGAAAAAGAGGGGCAAAACAATTAGAATAGCAATAGATTTCTCATAAGAAATGATTGATGGTGGGGGAATGGCTCAAGATGGCGGCGTGAGCAGGGCAGCGGAAATCTCCTCCCAAAACCATATATATTTTTGAAAATACAACAAACACAGCTATTCCTAAAAGACAGACCAGAAGATACAGTACAACAGCCAGGCTACATCTACATCTGCGAGAACTCAGCATCTCATGAAAAGGGTAAGATACAAAGCCGTGACCTGGCGGGACCCAAGCACACCCCCCACCCCAGCTCACCAGTGGGAGAAAAAGAATCAGAGTGGGGAGAGAGTGGAAGTACAGGACTGCTAAATAACCAGCCCTAGTAATCTGCACCAGGAGCACACACACTGCATGGTGTACTGGATATTAGAGAAATGGAAAAGTAAATTCGAGATTGAGACTGCGACCAGGTCCCCACAGCCGGCTCCCTGGGACAAAAGAAAAGTGGGTGCTTTTAAAAGTCTTAAAGGTACAAGGGCTTAACAGCTAGACAAAATCGTCCCAGCAGGCTCGGAATCTTGAGGAACTTCAGGAGCCCTAACCCCCTGGGTGGCAGCACAGCTCCGAAGCCTCTCATGGTGATAATAAGCAGACTGCCATTCATCCCCCCCACCCCCACCGGTGCTGCAAGCAAACCGGCTGACCCACCACAGCTGCAGTGCAGCCGGGGGGGCAGCCCCGTCCACATCAACCACCCAGAGTCTTCTCCCAACAGGCAGCTAACCGGGACAGACCCAGAGGCTGCCCCCAGCACACAGCTGCCTAGCACAGACAGAGGAAGCCGGAGCAAGGTCTGGAAGGCACAAAGGGGCGCCGTTCTCACAGGAGAACACACCTGGCGCATCTGCGACCCCCCGCATAGCCCTAGGCTATCCTGAGGGCTGCCTGCCAATGGCAGCTCAGGTGATTACCCCAGAGACTGCTCCTGGTGTGTGGGTAACCGGCACAGGAAGTGGAGAAGGGCAAGGCGACCAGCAAGCAGGAAGGGACTTTGTTCTCCCAGCTGACACAGGCGCCACCTGTTGGCAATCACTTCTATCGCCATGAAAAGGCAAAAGAATCTGGTCCAGCCAAAAATCACTCAGACAGCCCCAGAGAGAGGACCTGGTGAGATATATATAACCAGTCTTCCTGAAAAAGAATTCAAAGCTTTTTTCATGTCATGCTGATGGACATGCAGAGAAATATGCAAGAGCTAAGGGATGAAGTCTGGAGGGAGATAACAGAAATGAAACAATCAATAGAAGGATTAAGAGCAGACTGGATGAGGTGCAAGAGACTGTTATGGGAATAGAAATCAGAGAACAGGAATACAGAGAAGCTGAGGCAAAGAGAGATAAAAGGATCTCTAGGAATGAAAGAATATTAAGAGAACTGTGTGACCAATCCAAATGGAACAATAGTCGCATTATAGGGGTACCAGAAAAAGAAGAGAGAGAAAAAGGGATAGAAAGTGTCTTTGAAGAAATAATTGCTGAAAACTTCCCCAAGCTGGGGAAAGAAATAATCTCTCAGACCATGGAAGCCTGTCACAGATCTCCCAACACAAGGGACCCAAAAAGGACAACACCAAGACATATAATAATTAAAATGGCAAAGATCAAAGACAAGGACAGAGTATTAAAGGCAGCTAGAGAGAGAAAAAAGATCACCTACAAAGGAAAACCCATCAGAATATCATCAGACTTCTCAACAGAAACCTTACAGGCCAGGAGAGAATGGCATGATACATTTAATGCAATGAAACAGAAGGGCCTTGAAACAAGAATACTGCATCCAGCATGATTATCATTTAAATATGAAGGAAGGATTAAACAATTTCCAGATAAGCAAAAGTTGAGGGAATTTGCCTCCCACAAACCACCTCTACAGGATATTTTAAAGGGACTGTTCTAGATGGAAGTACTCCTAAGGCTAATCAGATGTCACCAGAAAAAATAAAATAACAGCAAAGGAAGCACACCAACCAAATACTAACTAAAGGCAAAAAATAAAATCAATTATCCACAAAAGCAGTCAAAGGAAACACAAAAGAGTACAGAATAAAACACCTAACATACAAAGAATGGAGGAGGAAGAATAAGAAGGGAGAGAAATAAAGAATCATCAGACTGTGTTTATAATAGCATAAATAAGAGAGTTATGGTTAGATGGTTAGATAGTAAAGAAGCTACCCTTGAACCTTTGGTAACCACGAATCCAAAGCCTGCAATGGCAATAAGCACAAATCTATCGATAACCACTCTAAAGGTAAATGGACTGAATGCACTGATCAAAAGACACAGAGTAACAGAATGCATAAAAAAGCAAGACCCATATATATGCTGCTTACAAGAGACTCACCACAAACCCAAAGACATACACAGACTAAAAGTGAAGGGATGGAAAAAGATACTTCATGCAAACAATAGGGAGGTAAAAGCAGGTGTTGCAGTTCTTGTATCAGACAAAATAGACTTCAAAACAAAGAAAGTAACAAGAGATAAAGAAGAACATTACATAATGATAAAGGAGTCATTCCAACAAGAGGATATAACCATTATAAATATATATGCACCCAACACAGGAATGCCAACATATGTGAAACAAATACTAACAGAATTAAAGGAGGAAATGGAATGCAATGCATTCATTTTAGGAGACTTCAACACACCACTCACTCCAAATCACAGATCAATCAGACAGAAAATAAGTAAGGACACAGAGGCACTGAACAACACACTAGAACAGATGGACTTAACAGATCTACAGAACTCTACACACAAAAGCAACAGGATACACATTCTTCTCAAGTGCACATGGAACATTTTCCAGAATAGACAACATACTGAGCCACAAAAAGAACCTCAGTAAATTAAAAAAGACTGCAATTCTACCAACCAACGTCTCAGATCACAAAGGTATAAAACTAGAAATAAATTGTACAAAGAAAACAAAAAGGCTCACAAACACATGGACACTTAACAACATGCTCCTAAATAATCAATGGATCAATGACCAAATTAAAACTGAGATCATGCAATATATGGAAACAAAAGACAACAGCACAATGCCCCAACTTCTGTGGGATGCAGCGAAGGCAGTTCTAAGAGGAAAGTATATAGCAATCCAGGCCTATTTAAAGAAGGAAGAACAATCCCAAATGAATAAAGTCACAATTACTGAAACTAGAAAAAGAACAAATGAGGCTCAAAGTCACCAGAAGGAGGAACATAATAAAGATCAGAGAAGAAATAAATGAAATTGAGAAGAATAAAACAATAGAAAAAAATCAATGAAACAAGAGCTGGTTCTTTGAGAAAATAAACAAAATAAAACCCCTAGCCAGACTTATTAAGAGAAAAAGAGAATCTACACACTAAACAGAATCAGAAATGAGAAAGGAAAAATCACGACAGACACCACAGAAATACAAAGAATTATTAGAGAATACTCTGAAAATCTATATGCTAACAAACTGGATAACCTAGAAAAAATGCAAAACTTTCTAGAAAAATACAGCCTTCCAAGACTGACCAAGGAAGAAACAGAAAATCTAAACAGACCAATTACCAGCAATGAAATTGAATCGGTAAACAAAAAACTACCCAAGAATAAAACCCCCAGGCCAGATGGATTCACCACTGAATTTTATCAGACATTTAGAGAAGACATAATACCCATTCTCCTTAAAGTTTTCCAAAAAATAGAAGAGGAGGGAATATTTCCAAACTCATTCTATGAAGCCAGCATCACTCTAGTCCCAAAACCAGGTAAAAACCCCACAAAAAAAGAGAATTACAGACCATATCCCTGATGAACACAGATGCTAAAATATTCAACAAAATATAAGCAAACCAAATTCAAAAACACATCAAGAGGATCATACACCATGATCAAGTGGGATTCATCTCAGGGATGCAAGGATGGTATAACATTCGAAAATCCATCAACATCTTCCACCACGTCAACAAAAAGAAAGACAAAAACCACATGATCATCTCCATAGATGATGAAAAAGCATTCGACAAAATTCAACATCTATTCATGATAAAAACTCTCACCAAAATGGGTATAGAGAGCAAGCACCTCAACAATAATAAAGGCCATATATGACAAACCCACAACCAACATTATACTTAACAGGGAGAAGTTGTAAGCTTTGCTTTAAGATCAGGAGCAAGACAAGGATGCCCACTCCCCCCTCTTTTATTCAACATAGTTCTGGAGGTCCTAGTCACAGCAATCAGACAACACAAAGAAATAAAAGGCATCCATATTGGCAAGGAAGAAGTCAAACTGTCCCTGTTTGCAGATGACATGATATTGTACATAAAAAACCCTAAAGAATCCACTCCAAAACTACTAGAACTAATATCTGAATTCTGCAAAGTTGCGGGATACAAAATTAATACACAGAAATCTGTGGCTTTCCTATACACTAACAATGAACTAGCAGAAAGAGAAATCAGGAAAATAATTCCATTCACAATTATATCAAAAAGAATAAAATACCTAGGAATAAATCTAACGAAGGAAGTGAAAGACCTATACCCTCAAAACTATAAGACACTCTTAAGAGAAATTAAAGAGGACACTAACAAATGGAGATCCAGCCCATGCTCTTGGCTAGGAAGAATTAATATTGTCAAAATGGCCATCCTGCCTAAAGTGATCTACAGATTCAATGCAATCCCTATCAAAATACCAACAGCATTCTTCAATGAACTGGAAAAAATAGTTCTAAAATTCATATGGAACCACAAAAGACCCCGAATAGACAAAGCAATCCTGAGAAGGAAGAATAAAGCAGGAAGGATCTCGATTTCCAACTTCAAGCTCTACTACAAAGCCACAGTAATTAAGACAATTTGGTACTGGCACAAGAACAGACCCACAGACCAATGGAACAGAACAGAGAGTCCAGATATTAACCCAAACATATATATGGTCAATTAATATATGATTAAGGAGCCATGGATATACAATGGGAAAATGACAGCCTCTTCAACAGCTGGTGTTGGCAAAACTGGACAGCTACATGTAAGAATGAAACTGGATCATTGCCTAACCCCATACACAAAATTAAATTCAAAATGGATCAAAGACCTGAATTAAGTCATGAAACCATAAAACTCTTAGAAAAAAACATAGGCAGAAACATGAGCAACTTCTTCATGAACATATCTCCCTGGGCAAGGGAAACAAAAGCAAAAATGAAAAGCTTCTGTACAGCAAAGGACACCATCAGTAGAACAAAAAGACATCCTATAGTATGGTAGAATATATTCATAAATGACATATCCAATAAATGGTTGACATCCAAAATATATAAAGAGCTCACGCACCTCAACAAACAAAAAGCAAATAATCTAATTAAAAAATGGGCAGAGGAGCTGAACAGACACTTCTCCAAAGAAATTCAGGTGGCCAACAGGCACATGAAAAGATGCTCCACATCGCTAATCATCAGAGAAATGCAGATTAAAACCACAATGAGATCACCTCACACCAGTCAGAATGGCCACCATCCAAAAGACAAACAACAACAAATGCTGGTGAGGATGTGGAGAAAGGGGAACCCTCCTACACTGCTGGTGGGAATGTAAAGTAGTTCAACCATTGCGGAAAGCAGTATGGAGGTTCCTCAAAAAACTCAAAATAGAAATACCATTTGACCCAGGAATTCCACTCCTAGGAATTTACCCTAAGAATGCAGCAGCCCAGTTTGAAAAAGACATATGCACCCCTATGTTTATCACAGCACTATTTACAATAGCCAAGAAATGGAAGCAACCTAAGCGTCCATCAGTAGATGAATGGATAAAAATATGGTAAACATACACAATGGACTATTATTCAGCCATAAGAAGAAAACAAATCCTACCATTTGCAACAACATGGATGGAGCTAGAGGGTATTATGCTCACTGAAATAAGCCAGGCGGAAAAAGACAAATATTGAATGATTTCACTCATACGTGGAGTATAAGAACAAAGGAAAAACTGAAGGAACAAAACAGCAGCAGACTCACAGAACCCAAGAATGGACTAACAGTTACTAAAGGGAAAAGAACTGGGTAGGATGGGTGGGAAGGGAGGAATAAGGGGGAAAAAGGGGCATTACGATAAGCAGACATAATGTAAGGGGCGGGGCATTGGGAAGGCTGTACAACTCAGAGAAGACAAGTAGTGATTCTATAGCATCTTACTACGCTGATGGACAGTGACTGTAATGGGTATTTGTGGGGACTTGATAATGGGGGGGAGTCTAGTAACCATAATGTTGCTCATGCAATTGTAGATTAATGATACCAAAAGAAAAAAAGAAAAAGAAAAAGAAAAAAAGAAACGATTGATGCCAAAAGGAAGTAGCAAAATATTTTTCAAGTGCTGAAAGAAAAGAACTGTCAATTCAGAATCCTAAACCCAGAAAAAATGCTTTCAGAATTGAGGGGAAATCAAGATATTCTCTGATGAAAGAAACTAAGAGAATTTGTTAAATAACTTTTTCTTTTAATAATTGAGGTATGTTCAGTATAATGGCAGACATGAAAGGAATCCCAGCATTCCAAGCTGGAACTCTGAAAGTATTTTCCCATAGATACACCATTCTGCACTGTGATTGTACTCTATACAACCATTATTACTCCTCAAGGTTCTACAGTTCTGGTGTTTCAGCCTAATCCTACGATTTCAATGGGCTCTCCTGCACTGGCCTGGTAAAATTAACCACCATGAAGAGTATCACTGCCAGGGGAAAATGTAAGTCCTGGACAAGTCCCTCACAAATGAACATTTGAAACAGAACCAACATTTACATTTGGTACTGCCTAGAATTGAGTGTCATGAAGGAGGATGCTTTGGAGACTGTGCATTTATCAGGCTGATGGATGGTAGATACTGACCTGACCTGCCTGAGCAAGAACCTTATGAATGAGGCCATGTGGGAGAGGTTGACAGGGCCAAAGGGAGAAAGCAAAACTGTGTTGTCAAGAAAACTAGCTAGATTGGCCGGGGGAAATTAGTGGGAGGTCACAATCAATACCTGGGTATGAAGAAGCTGGGGAGAAGTCTTAGAAAGGAGCCCGCAAAACTTGGAAAATAGGGCCCCAAGAACAATGCCAGAGGGGTGCCTACTTGTTGGTAAAGAGCCTGTGAAGGCAGAAAGGTTTTAGCTCGAAGCTTATAGAAGTATATCTGGGCCTCAAACAGAAAAGGAATAGCTACAGTCATAATTTGAAAATGAAATGGAATGGCAAGAAGAAATATAAAAACTATAGTTCCAAGGCTAAGAGCTTAGAAGAGAGATTTGGGGCCTCTATGTAGAAGTGCTTGATAAGGTTTGCTTAGCACTGTAACCTAAAGCTAAGCTAAGATGTTTGGGGATATAACTGTGAGACACTCAGGACTTTCCACTGTAGTAAAGTTCAGCTTGAAGCTGCCCTTCCAGGTGCACAGGACAGCAATAAACAGGTGGGAGAAGGTGAGGGAAGGGGTATCACAAGAACAAACAAAGCAAGGAAAGCGAGGCACCATCTCTTCTGCACACTGAACTGGCGAGAGCCAAGAATGAACCTGGTGAGACTCAGGTGTACCTGGACAGTGTGGGCCCATCTCAGCCCTGTTAGTGAACCAGGCAGCCCTCACATTTGCTGTGTCAGTGACTACATGTGGACCCACTGGCACCATGATCTTCAATGATATTAAAACACCGCTAGTAAACACGGAATCTCAGGGATATATCCTACATTCATCCCTGATAATGGTCATCAAGCCTCCAAGCAAATGCCTCCACCGAGGGAACCTCTCTTCTCCTGAGGTGTCCATCTCCTTATTAAATGACCATCATTGTGAAGAATTCTCTCCAGTCAGATCAAAGCTGTCCTCTGGTGACTTCTAGACACTGATCCTCTTCCAGGTCTCTGAAGCTAAATAGTTCAAACCTTGTCTTTCCTCTCCATGAGAGGCAATTCCATTCCCCCTAAATCTTCTCTCTTCTAGAATAAATAGTCCATATTACACAAACTTAATAACCAAGACAACAATCATTTCGTGATGACCTTCACATAATGCATGCAAAGCACATAGTGCACATGCCAAGTGGGATCCTAAAGCAAATAAATTCTCTCCTTGCTCTTCAGGCAAACAGGGTGAAGACTGAGGCACAGGCAGCGGACTCTAAATACAAAGAAGACTGGTAAGTACTATAATAAATGTTCAAAAATTGATATGGTGCAGCTACAAGAAAAGAGTAGACCAATTCATCATGGGGATCCGAACAGGCTTCTGAGAAGTGGGATCTGAGCTGGGGTTTGAACGACTTCAGCCTGTAGATGCAGGGAAGGCAGCAGGCAGCCAGAAGAACGAGCTACAACATGGGCTTGAGAACCTTGGTTTTTAACTTCCTATTTGACCTTGAGCATATTTTAAATGAGGGCCTGAAACCAGATGATCTCTAAAGTCTAGTGAGAGAGACTCACAAGGGTGTGAGTCCGAGCACCCTAACTTAGGCAAGAGTCCAGACACGCAAAGGCCTGCCCATGTCAAGGCAGTGGCGTGTGCTGGGGTGGCAGGGGTCAGGGACAGGGGAGGAATTTGTTCGCTATTTTGTCTGTTGCACAGATATAGCACCCATCGCCATTATGTCATTTTGGGACACTGACAATGTCCCTCTTAGAGTGAGAATGACACCGCAAGCAACATCAACATCTTCAGCCATTACTGTTAAACCAAACACCTTTGGAAGCACTTTACATA
Organism: Smutsia gigantea; assembly: GCA_032199065.1. Classification (NCBI taxonomy): domain Eukaryota; kingdom Metazoa; phylum Chordata; class Mammalia; order Pholidota; family Manidae; genus Smutsia; species Smutsia gigantea. The sequence continues at coordinate 17,407 of JAVSCE010022142.1, forward strand.
TTCCTATTTGCATCCCACTGAATCCTCAATGAGATAGGTACAAGTTTTATTATTTCCATTTACAGATGAGAATGCACAGGCAGAGAGAGATTAAATAACATGACCAAGTTTGTAGGCTCGTCTTATGGCAGAGCTAGGATTTGAACTCAGGTAGTCTGGCTTCCTGGTTTACTTCTTCAAGGACAGAACTGAACACAGCTCTGTAGGCATGTACCACTTCACGAGGCATGCGAATACAGTGGCATTATAGCTTCTTCTGCATTACCATTAACTCAGCTTAAGATAACATCAGCTTTCTGGGAAGCAGACCAACTGATGATTCATATTGATCTAGCAGACACATAAAATCCCTAAAATGCTTTTGACATGAGCTGCTCTTAAGCCAGGTCAGTCTCATTCTGTTCATGTACAGTTGATTAGTTAGTCCTAAATGTTTGGCTTTTCCATTAGCCCTACTATATTCTAGGTTTTAGCTCATAGTTTCACCGTAAAAATATTTTGATATACATTATCCCATGTTATCTCTCCCAGCTTAGTAGTAACATAACATTAACAGCTAACAGTTGTTGGAGCATTATTTATGCAAGACACCCTGCCAATTGTTTTTCACATAGTATCTCATAGTGTAGTTAAATGCCTTTACATGAAGTCTATTATTATAATTATTCTCACTTAAGGAGAATAGGAAATCAAAGCTAGTGGAGTTAGGAAACCAGCCCAAGATCTAATTTGGAAGTGACAGACTCAAGGGCCAGATCTAAGATTGTCTGACTCTGGGGCCTGAACTCTTTTCCATATCCTCTCCCGCCTCTTGGCATCATCTATAAACTTACCATTATCTAAGTCAATCACAAAAAATGTCAACAGAATCAAGGTCAGAACTCAGAGATAAATTATATCCCTCCAGGCATATATGAACCAATTACTCATGTAGACATAAACACTTAGAGATGGAGGCATTTTTTACATAACATGGAAAGGTCATGGAAGTTGAGCAATTTGCGTAAGCTCACACACCTACAAAAGAAAGGAGAAGGAAAAGTAAGCAATCCAGAGAGGTCAAGCCCTTCATTCCATCAGCACACACTCCAAGTATAAATGAGAAACCATCCAAAAATTTGCCAATTACAGGGCCAGCTAGACAGCAATTCTCCAACTTGCTCATATGCATCTCATGAGAACCTTATTCAAAACCCTGCTGGAGTGAACATGCACTTCATCAAAGACACCCTCCTGATCTATGGGAGATGGGATTAGCTTGTCCAGACTGACTCCCAGTGAACACATGAAACTTACCATTCTAACGGTTCACAAATCACCCATTTAATCATCTGGTGTAGATTCTGCAGGGAATTAACATTGGGGTGAGGATTTTTGAGGCATGCCCACTCCCTAAAAACTGTGCAAGTAATCTCCAGTCATCAGTACCACTCGACAGTGGCCCTGGGTCTGCCTATGTTAGGCCTGAGATTTATTTAGAGCTGGTAAACACACCTCTGCCATCTCCTCTTTATCTGAAACTTCAATTTCTCTTCGTCATTTCCAACTGAGCCTGTTTTCCTTGGTAGAGAAGAGAGACATCAAATTGAATCACAGTGGTTCTGTTTTCTTTCTGCCCTCTATTGTTGCAGATGAATCGGAAAAATCCCTTCTCTTGTCATTAACATTCTCAAGAACCTCAGCTCCATCTGACACTTACTCCAGGCCTTTTTCACTCTTTTGCATTTGCTTTTTGTCATAGCCACTGACAAAGATTCTCTCCTCGACCAAACTTTTCCTGGCTCCATTCCTGGATGTTCATGTACTCCAGAGGGCCCGCTTCAGCAAGAATCCTGCTAAGTAAGACTAGCCAGAATCTCCCACTCCTGATATCTGATCATCTTGATATCTGATAAAATTCTTCCTTCTTCCCAAAAATCCCCTTGGTAAAGCCTGGTGACTCTGATCTGCCTCCAGCAAGAATCCTATCAAGTTGCTTAGCCAGAATTCCCACTTACACGTGATGCTTCCTCTTAGCAATTTTCCACCCACTGACCGCCCCCAACCCTGCTCCCTGCTGTGAATTCCCACTTTTCCTTGCTGTATTCAGAGCTAAGCCCAGGCTCTCTCCCTGCTACAAAGCATCAGTGCAGACTGAGTCCCTACACCTAGTCCTGAATATAGTCTGCCTTAGCGTATTAACAAATAACAAAATAATTTCCTTCTTTAACACCTCCTTTGGGCATCTTTTGTACATGTACTTATAAAAAGGGCTCATCCAAGAACTTTCTTTTAGCCTCAAAATCAAGCGTCTTTGCATCCCCCTCCACACCACTGCCTCCACCACTTCACTGGGTAAGAGGGAGAATCAGGATTCACCTCCAAAGCGTTTGCCTGTAGACTCTGAGCCCTTCACTGCTATGTTATTTTATACCTGTATTATCTGTAAATGCGTCAGCAACCAAGCCATTAAAAACACCAACAACATAAAAAACCAGTAACAGAACCCTGAGATTTCTATCCAAATGCCTTTCAATTAATTAGACAATCAAAGGAGAGCCTGAAGGTGACATGAGGTCCAGAGAATTTAAGTGGCTTAATAAATGTTAGGAAATAATTGTTTCAAAGTTCAAATCAAGATAAACAAAGCCAGACCCTAGTTAAAGTGGTAAGGACAGATTTTAATATGTAATATACAATTGCAATAGGAAAAATAGCCCAGCCCGAATGGAACGCAACTTTGATTGGTACAGAGGTGACTCAGTGTTTTAAAGGGAGAAGGAGGGAATAAGAGGGTGAGCAGAGGTTCGGCAGAGTCAGCAGAGTGACAAATTACAAAAAGCTGGAAGCAGGGCTGGTCCATGTGAAACCACCTAGGCTTACTGGACTCCTACCCCCCACAAAAACTGGAAGACAAGGGCCCTGTGTTCAGGTGATGGCTGGAACAAACAGTAAGTTCTTTTGCCAGCCTTGAGTCTTCTCAGGCAGGCACCTTAAATGTCCTTGTAGAGCTGTGGCCATGTGCTATTGGAAATTATGTTAGTGTTTCATTCAAGTCTTCATAGGCCAGTGTGGAGCCCTGTTCAAGAAAGGGCTCAGAGGATCCTGGCTAGGGCCTGGCCAAGGAGACAATCTTTGTCAACTCTCACGTAATATAAAAGAACATGTACCAAACATTTTATCTAATTCATGAATTAATGATAGAACCAGTATAATATTACAACCAGTTCAGAAGAGAGCTCAGACTACCACACCTTTTTAGTCAGGTAATAGATGGTGAAATAAATTGACAAATGGAGGCAGAATTGGAAAAATGAGGTCAAAATCTACAGGACAGGAAACACTGCATTCCACAGGGGACCATTTCCATTTTAATGAAAGGAACAATTTGCATTACTATCAGTTTCCTATAAATCAACTTCTGTCTACAGGGTTGTAAAATAGCCCCATCAAAAGCAAGCAACCTTGCATATCTTATAAAATCAAATAATTCCCAGAGTTTCCAGCATCCCACTGAATTCCATTGAAAAGATATCCAGTAATCTCTTTTGCGTTTGAAAATCTCCGTTTTTCCCTACTCCAAGGTCAAACAGCAGTAAAAGTTGAGTACAGAAAATCAAGATGAAAACCTTCAATAATCAGGGATATATCTATATGGTATTAAGAAGATGGTCAGTTTAGTGGTTAGGTTCCTGACCTCTGACGATGGATTGCCTTGGCACCCTTAAAGCCCAGCTGTGCCACGTGCGGTTGGATTACCTTGAGCAGTTTTACTTAACTCCCCTGTGCCTCACTTTCCTCATCTCTAAGACGCATGTAAGAAAAAGTACCCATTACACAGCTGAGTGAGTCATTGGTAAAGGCTCAGTAAAATTACAGATATTATTGTTGTGACTCTTTGGAGTCTGTGGCTCTGAAAGCATGTCTAATCTTCACTCTAACAGGCTGTGGCTGACCAGGCCAGAATTCTATCTTAATGATCACAAATTCTAAAATAAGATGAACATTAATTCTTTCTCCCAGGGTTCTCATTGCTTTAGCCAGTCACTCTTTGCCAAGTGTGGGATTCAAGTGTATACAACATTTAGCACCACGGCTTCCTTTGACCTAAGAGATGACATCAGCCTCAAGTATGAGATTCTCCTTATCAAGAGTGTTTAGCAGAAGTCAAGTAAATCTCCTGTCACAATTAGATCCTGCCTCTGTGCCAGTGTGACATGTGTACCAAAAGCACCATCCATCTTCCCCCTGGCGAGGCCAGCTACAGCAACCCCCAACATCACTTCAATTCCGTGATTTTGTCTTCATTCAAACATTCTAACCACAACTTACAGGATTTCCTTACAGGTGTAGGGGAGGAAGAAAAAACCTTTTTCCTTGACCCTCCTAGGTTCTCCAGCTGGGACTCTGAAAAAAATTAGACAGATGAAAGATAGATTAAACAACAGAAAAACAACCAGAAGTTCATTAACGCATACAGCTTGCATACATGTGGGGGAAACTCAGTGATGAGTAACCTGAAGGGGTGGTTAGAACTTGGGGCTTATAGAGCATCTTAACATAAAAAACAGTAACTTTGCATGATGATAGCAAACAAAGAAGCACGTTAACAAGCATGTAAACATTCACTGTGGCTATCCCCAGAGCTTAGAGCAGAGGGAGTAGGCAAAAATGCCCACCTCCCAGTCTTTTCCAGGAAGGCATTTGACTACACACTTACAAGCTGCTGCCTAAGAAACTTGCTTCTATTTAGCACACATAGAGGTGCTCACTGCAATCCTTCCTGGAGCCCTAAAGAGCTGGTGGGCACTTCCTGTGCCTTCTTCCTCCTACTTGCTTCAATAATAAAACCAAGTTGTCAGTATTTCTTCAGAAGGAGCTTTGCAACACATCTAACACTCCAATTTTTATGGCTGCCGCGTGAGGGGTGGGCCACCAAATCACGTAGCTCTGAGAGCCAACAGGGCTTGCCTCTGCCTTCTCCCTCCAGCCCCCTGCAAATTGCGAGGATTTCCCATGTAGACCTTGTATACATATCTGGGCCCCAAGCTTCTGCAGATGCTGCCCAAGAGACAGGTCCCTGGATAGCCTGGCTCTGGAAGCCAACCGGGCATGCATTCACAACTCCCATGAGACTATAACAAATAAAGAAATCGTTCTTAACAGGTGCAGAAGTACACCCTTCCATGGCTATACACACAGTTCCAGTGCAGAGGGAGTGAACAAAAATGCCCATCTCCCAGTTTCTACTGGGAGGGCCCTAATTATATCCATACTTTCCCAGCTGCTGCCTGAGGGTCTGGCTTCCAATCAACCTGCCTCTAGGTGTTGACTATGATTCTCCCCTTTGGGACACTGACAGGTCTTGGCACACCCTCAACTGCTGAGGAAGGGGCCACTAACAACAAAGAAGGCAGCTTTGACAGTCACTAAGGTTTGAGATACAGTCAAGGGCTCAGGCCGGCTGATCATGTCCTACATGAGACCCCTCCATCAAGACAGAGAGAGGTGTCTGCTTTATCAAATGCACAAAAACCAAGACAGAGTCAAGAAAAATGAAGAAACAGAGGAACAGGTTCCAAACTAAAGAACAAGATAAAACTCTAGAAACAGACCTTAGTGAAATGGAGATAAGTGATTTACCTGATAAGGAGTTCAAGATACCAAAGATGTTCACTGAGCTCAGGAGAACAAGGCATGAAATTAGTGAGAATTTCAACAGAGAGACAGAATATATAAGAAAGTACCAAACAGAATGGATCAGCAACCTCAAAGACAGGGTAACGGAATTCATCCAATCAGAGAAGAAAAAGAATAAAAGAAAGTGAAGACAGCTTAAGGGACTTAAGGGACACCATAAAGTGGACCACTACTCTCATGACAGAAGTCCCAGAAGGAAAGAAAGGGGCAGAAAGCTTGTTCAAAAAAAATGGCTGAAAACTTCCCTATCTGGGGAAACAAATAGACATTCAGATCCAGGAAGCCCAGAAAGTTCCAGAAAGGGGACATTCTCTGTCCTCAATGAGCCTGCCTCTTTGTGCCAACCTTTCCTTGGTTTGTACTTAACTTGTCAACACCTCATTCCATTCTAAATTGTTCCTGCAACCAGTGTCATTTAGTTAGGTAACTCTGAATGCCAGTGACAACTGTGGTCCACACTACATGATTTACTTACGATTTATGCATTTGTTGATTCTTGGATTGTTTCAAATGATTATATCTCATCTTCCCAAAAAGACTGTAAGTTTTTTAAAAAAAGAAAAACTATTCTTAGTATTTCTTTAATATCCTTTAAGTTGACTAGACAGGAACATGTTATGTGCAATAAATATTAGTTAGCTGGCTAAAATCCACTTTGGTTACCAAAGAACTAACTGTCCCATAACCACTGTTCATGTCTCACAGATCTGTTTGCCTAATATCTAAACAGACAGTTCTTCCCTCACTTTTATGAAATTAGCCTAATTCCTCTTTCACCATTCACACTTCCTTCATCTCTACATTTCAACCAGCCAGCACTCTTCACAATCACATACGTGGCCATTAAGAGTCTAGTTCAGTTAAGAATCTGAATAGAACATAAAATCATATGTAGCTGCTCCTGCTTTCATATACACAGGGAATTCTAACCCTAAAATTGTGACATATGGTCTTTAAATGAGTTTTTTTGGGCGTCTAGATGACACAGTTAACTTTTGTTTTTAAATACTTTCCAGTAGTTCCCGTTGACTACAATCTTTGGATTTCATAGGAGGTAACATGATAGAGTGTGAAGCCAGAAAGACCAGGGTTTGGATCTCAGCTCAACTGATAGGGACCACTGGCAAGATACTTTACCCCTACAAGCCTCAGTTTCCTCATCTGTAAAATGGGCGTCATAACACCTGCCTCTCAATGTTGTTAAGATTAAATATGTGTACATTACCTGTCATATATTGGGTGGTCAGTAAACATTTGTTAAAATGATGACATAGAAATAAAGAACCTCAGGAAAACCCAGCAAACTGTCCCAAAGAGCAGTGAGAGTCCTTGATAAAGGATACAGAATTCCTTTTAGAGTTAACTTACATGGGCAAAGTTCAGCCCCTCCTTCAGTTAAAAAGCTGGGGGCGGGGCTTAACACGGAAGTGGCAATTCTTTTCTAAGCCTTACTTCAGCCTTAGTGCTAAACCTGAGGAGGCTACACCCAGTGGAATCTTAGATCACAGGAGCCTTCCTAACTGAGAAGCCAAGACGACTACGTGAAAGTACCCTCTTAAGCTCCGTGGAGACTCAGGGATAGAAATATCCTTACTGCCACCTGACCTGAAGCTGGAGAAACCACTTACAGCTTCAGAAACAGGTAACACCAGGAGGCGCCAGTCTTCATTCTGTCTTCCTGGGAAGACACAGCTGGGTCTTTCAGTCTTGGTTTTGCTAATGAGGCAATCTAATTAGGGGAAACATTTACTGACTTTATTTAAAAGTTCTTACTATGTCTCAGAAAGCAGAAGACAGCTAAGAATCTAGTTTATTGGGGTTTCCAGATAAGCCAAAGCTATTTAGGTTTCTCTTTCATTTTTCCTTTGCCACAGAAGGTTTGAGGTAAGTCAGTGAAGAAGCTTTAACTGGCAGAATCATTTTTAACATTATGCAGTCCTCTCTCATTGAGTCTATGGCAAGGTATATGATGACATGAGAGCCAGCCTATGGCCAGGAGCCCATGGAGATGCTGAATTCCTCTTCTAGCACAAGGATGAGGCTGAGGGCAGGGACCCCTGGGTTTGAGCCTAGAGTCCTGAGCACCTTGCAGAAACTTGGGCACAAGGTCCAGTCCTGGAGACCCTCTAGAGATTTCCTTGAGTGCAAGGCCCACATGCAATGGGAAACGCCTCTCCTTCCCATGGCCCCACGAGTTTCCCTACCCCTTCTGTTTACACTCAGAGACTTAGTTCTTCGTTTAATTAATATGACCTCTGGCATATGCTCGGTCGCCCTCCCCCTTTCCATCCCCTCCCCCCTCTGTTTAGCTTCATGGTAGAAAGTAAAGACATTTTACTTCATTCCTTTTTTCACTCAGGATTAAAGAACGTGTCATCCTTAGAGATGACAAACAGGGAAGAAATTAAGACACTAAAGTCTTAGGTTCAGGGAACCAGGAAAAGGTCAGACTGCTCCTGAAGTGCATTAAGTAAGCATAGGATGCTGAAGGGCAGGCTCAAGGCAACTGGACAAAATTGAGCTCATAATTTAGCCTGCAAATCTCCCTTCGGATAAGCATCTATACCCATGAGTCACACTCGGGCCTCATCTGTCTATCCAGAGCAATGGAAGTCAGCTCTTCCACTGAACAGCCTGTTGCCAAGGGTTCCTTACACACCCCTCACTGGGAGAGGTAGACACAGTGAATGGAGTGGGGAGTAAGTTCCGTCCAACTTACTTGGGCCCTACTTGTATGTAGCAGGTTCTGTGCATGGAACCAAGCAGCACGTTTCCTCTGTATGCTTATCCATGACCTGCCACAGGAAGGGAAGTGAAATCTAACGTCAACAAACAATCCAGAGCTAGAAAAATCCCAAAACTGTGACTGGAAATAATGGGACCTTAGGTGCTTCTGCGTGGTTCTCGCCTTCCCAGCTGAACACACCGTACCTGGGGAAGCAGCACCTTCTCTGCTGGTGCCCGGGAGACCAAGGCTGCAGGAAGACCCGGAGGACTCTGGCCATTTAGAGAGTGATGGGAAAGGAACTCTCAAGGAGGGGAAAAGACGCCAGCAAAAGCAGTTCTGTAACCTTGCTGTAACTAGTTTGCAGTAGTTGTTAAAGATAAGGAGAGAGTATGTAAATACTGTGGTAAGAGCAGGGTTATGTCCACCATGTCATCAAATTAGAATAAGTCTCATAGGTCTAATAAGGCTAGGGCTAATTCTCCCCTTCAGGCTCTGAATCAGCCCCCAGGGGCCCCACCCAAGGCTTCTTTTCCACAAGCGTAAAACTTACTGGGTAAGTTTCTGTAAGTCCCAGGTTGGGCCTTTACTCTCAACAGAAATAGCTGATGGCAGAAGGGATCAACGTGAGAAACTCGCTCACTGCTGCTCTATAGTAAGACCTCGCTATAAATTTAATAATAGCTCTCCCTTCATTTACAATGGAGGACTGCAGCGGGAAAAAAAAACCTACACTTGTTAAATGCATTTATGTCCCCATGGATTCTTCTAGTTTCCCTGGCCCTGGGCACAGCACCAACCTCCACCCCTGTGTAGGTGGGGCTCCTTACCCAGCCGTTGCCCGGGCACAGCTGAGGTTTCCATTTCTCACATACCTTGGCCTGGCCTGCTGCTTGGGCCAACTACTTAGTTTTTGGTGGCCTATAAAACGGCAAAAATCTCTCGTTTCACAAAGTGGAAGGGCTGTGTGCTCCATCTTGCCCTTTCTGAGGCTACTCCTGAGCCAGCAAACTTGTTTCTTCCCCTTCCCCAGCTGCACCGCGCACACAGTTTTAAAGTTCTCACACTCCATTAGAAATCTTTCATTCGTTCTTTGTTCTGCTCTATTTTGCTTTAAACTTACACGGAGTTTTTGCAGAAGCTTAGCACGTGGCATCCCACCCAAGGATGCAGTTCCGGCCTGCCCAGCGTATTTCCTGCCTACGGTGTCCTGAGTGGCCCGAATCAAAGCAAAGCTTAGAATTAGAAATCTCGCGAATCCTCGCCGGACGCAGTCACGCTCTGGTCTCCTGCCTGGGCTCGGCCTCCGCACACGTGGAAGTCCGCGGCCTGGAGCCCTGACGCACCGCGGCTCTTTGCCTGCGCGCGTGCGTGGGGCAGAGGCGGAGGTGGAAAGGCTGGAGGCAGCAGGTGCCTTGCCGCGAAGTGGAAATGACTCCTGAGAGCACAAGGTTCGCTGTGGCGCGTGAAATGAGTGTTAAACTGGGAGAAAATGAGGGAAGAACGATTATCGAAGTCCTGGCATAGGACAGGAATATGATGAAACTGGAGGCAAGAGGAAGCACAGTGGCCAGGACCCCCACTTCACATTGTATCCCTCAAGCGTTTGCTTACACTCACTTACCTGAAGGAGGTTTGTGGGGCTTAGAAGTCGTGGAAATATTTCTGGGTGTGTAGTGGGTATCTCAGGCTTTGCAATTCTGCCCCAGGTGACACCGAATTCCAGTTCAGTCCCCTCCATCTGCACCTCATGTTCTGGACTAGCCCCCCGCAGCCCCCTCCCTGCCTCACTTCCATCAGAACTTATCCAGCCAGGGGCCACTGCTGTCTGGGAGCCTGGTGAAGGGGCAGTTCCTCAGGTGAACAGCTTCTGTATCAGCCGCGTGAGCCCCTTCCAAATAAAAGAGAGGAAACAACCATGGAGACAGGAAGCCCCTCCTTCAAATAGTAGAACCCTTCAGGAACAGTTAGAGAATATCTGATGAGGAAACCAGGAACCAAAGAGATTAAGCGACTTGCCCAAGGACCTTGCAGTTTAGAAGCTGAGCCAGCCCTGACCGTTGGCCTCCAGACACCAGTCCAGTTTATCTGTATGCTGTCACACTCGAAGTCTCTCTGCAGTTATTGTCCCATTTCTTTTTAAGTTGGTCCTAGTTTGAGAGAATACAGTGTAAAGAGAAGGAGGGCTATGCCAGTCCATCCCATTAACATCACTACATCTGTCTAATAAGCCAAAAGACATATGCCTACATATACCAAAAGACGGTCTTAACATAGGACCATTAAAGGAAGGGGACCGAAAGATGGCTCTTAGCCACCTCACGGACAGAGTCAGAGGACCTGGGATGTCTTTTGTACAAGGAAAAACATAATAGCTACCATTTTTGAGCCAGGTTCTGTGTTGAGATTTCTCATTCATTATCTATATCACAATATCCCTCCAAGATAACATATTTTCAATTTACCCACAAGAAGCTCAAGTTCAGAGAGGTGAAATAACCTGCCCAACACAGCTGGTCATTGGTTAGGTCAGGAAGCCCACGCTGTTTTCCAGAATATCCACTATCTAGGAAATTTTAGTCCAGTGAGAGTCGGTAGGTCTGGGCTTTCTGGCATCTGGAACAAAAAAGAATATGTGGTCCTCACTATATGACAGAAGAATGCAGGGCAGATTATTAATAAGAAGAAATTATTTCCCAGCAGGAAACCAGAAAAGGGGTTATTTCATGAAAGCTAAAATTAAGTTTATTATATCAGTTTATTATATCCATCCAGTTATTCATATGGAAATAAAGGTAAAGTCCTTCTACCCCATCATTTTCATGCTGATCTTTCCAAAACATGCCTGTGATCACATCACCCTCCCACTCAAAACTTTGAAAAGCTCTCCATTGCCTCCACCAATGCTCTTCAAATTTTGTAAAAATAGCAGGATTTTTTTTTTCAGATGAAATCTTGCATGGAACACCAAATATGGCAAGAAACAGAAGCAAAACTGTAAGCTTCAGCAGACGCCAGTTTGGGAGAGGGAACAGGAAGGGTCAGGGACCCCAGACATTGCCCTCTGCTGGGCTGGTCTCCTCCTAGGCCCACCTACCCTCTCCCAAGAAAACTTTTTTAACTGCTGTCCAGCGTTTGGAGCTCCTTTTAAAATGTACCGATTGAGCAACATGAGAATATGCAAAGCTTTCAGCCCCACGTTCAAAGGTCCCCATAATCCGGCCCCGACTGCCACTTCACTTGTTGTCCACCACATCCCTGAGCCCCAGCTGTCTACGCAGTGCCTGTTTATGCTATTCCAATCCTCTAGCTGCTCTTCAGACACCTCCTAAGTTCACCCTTCATCTAACTTCTTCCAGTCCTGTTCTTAACCCCGATACCCACTTACCCATTAAATCCTTGCTATCTTTCAAGGAGTCTCGGCTTGCCTTCTGTTTGCCGCTATTGGTTCCTCCCCACCCCAGCCATCTGACCTCTGGTGTAGCACCTACCTCGCCCTCTTTAGACTTACCCATGTACCTGTCTCTCTTCCTCATCTCTATACGACTGAACTTTCAGAAACAACCCTGGCTCTGCCCTTGCCTCCCAGTGTAAGTACAATCAGGTGCTCAATAAATGTTCACTGAGTTGCACCCCTGTGTCTCCTGAACTACCAGAAGTAGATTGCCCACAGGTAGAAGGACATATGTGGACTTTGTTGTTGCAGGTCTGCCATGTGTACCACCAGTGAGTGTGACCTGGAGGAGATCCCCCTGGATGATGACGACCCAAATAGCATAGAATTCAAAATCCTGGAGTTCTATGTCAAACAGCATGTCTTCAAGAACAACTCTGCTATCTTCTTACCAAAGCGGCTGAGAACGAGAAGCTTGTCCCAGAAAGGACTGGGGAGTTGCTCAACAAACGAGTCAGGGACACAGGTGTTGTTGGCTTTTGGAAATTCCCAACCCAGTGAGAAGCCCATAATCCTTGCCAAGAAAAAGTCGTCTTGGAGAACATTCTTTGGAGTAGTAGAAAAGGAGGAAGATTCTCAGAGGTCGTCTGCAGAGGTCCATCAGCAGGGCCAAAGGACAGTGCAGTCTGAGAGTGGACGTCAGAGTCAGCCATGGTCCGGGCCCTTTTCTAACGTGGAACAGTGCTTAAAGCATGAAGGTAGGTTTCGGATTCTCCCGCAGCAGAATCTCTGCTCTTTGCGTGCATGGTAGTTCCTCTGCTCCTCACTGGTAATGCGCCCTTTGGCGGGGCCCTCACTGAACTTCAGTTTCCCAACTTACTAATATTCAGTAACAATTGCTCTCCTTTTCTCAAGAGTTAGCAGGAAGGAAGAGGGTGGCAGTAAAGGGTGATGGGACTGGTTTTCTCCACTGTCTATAAATAAGTTTGCTGCCCAAATTCCAAATCCTGTATGTCAGAGGCCAATACACAGGAAAGCACCCTAGGGGTTCAGGCTTTAGCTCTTCCTGAGGTAAGTCAGCTCACCTCTCTGGGCCTCTGTCTTTCCATCTGTACATCGGGGTAGCCCACACTCCCTACCTTTTAGGGTGGATGGAAAGATCAGGTAGCTATGTACAAAAATACTCTTCAAAGTATAAGCCACCCAAAGAAAACAACTCAGAAGCATTTTGACAAAATCTTCCCTCAGTGGGACAAAACATATGCTATTGAATAAAATGTTTTCACAAAGGGCTTTATCACAGTGCATTGCACTTCATCCACAAACCTTGGCATAAGCATATTCTTCCCCTTCAACAATGCCCAGTGACCAATGCCCAGATTTGAAAAGAAACCCACCCTCTCCTGCTGGGCTGGTCAGTAATCAGTCAACAGGGGGCAGTAATGTCTCAGTTTTAAACTATGTCCCGGCTTAGCCGGAGAACCAGCCCTGCTTTAGATCATTCACTGGGATCAAAGAAACTTCCATTTCCCGTGAGACGTACAGAGTTTTTAGGACAGGAGGAGTTAGGGTCAGGATGAGGTGGGGAAGTGCTCCTCCGCGCATCCCGTCCTGGAACCACAGGCTCCTCCCGCAGCGGGTGGTAGCTGAGCTCTGGAGCCAGCAGACCAGTTGGGAGGCACCTGAAGTAACACCCGCTTCCCTGCTCGGCTACTTCGCCAGGGGACAGAGGAAGCTTCTACAGACCTTAATCTTTCGGTTTCTTGAGATAAATGATTCTTAATTTGCATACTACTGAAGTATATCACTTGACCTTTTTTATTTTCTAAAATTTCAAGCTATTTCTTGAGATATAGATTTCCCTAAAAAAGTAGAAATGGGTGCCTCCTAAAGAGGCTTAGCTTTCAACATCTATGTACAGTTTATCCTCCCTCCTCACCTTTCTCTTTCCTTGCTTGCTTTCATTTTTCCACTTTCAGTAGTTTTATTATATTCATAATTTTGCTTATGTTTATTCTTTTAGAGCTGCATTTGATTTTAATGTTTCCATTGTTTTTATTGAAGTATATTTGACCTACCATATTAGTTTCAGGCGTACAACATAGGGATGTGATGGTTATATATATTATGAAATGTCCACCACAATTAAGTGTAATGATCATCTGTCACTGTATGAAGTTATTACAATATTGTTGACTGTATTCCCTATGCTGTACTTCTCATCCCCGTGGCTTATTTATTTTTTCATTGGAAGTTTGTACCTTGCTACCCCCTTCACCTTCCTTCCTTTCTTGTTTGGTCAATAATGTGGACAGTAGTTGTGTTGTGTGTGACTCAAGAGGGCCTTGATTTCTATTTCTACTTTGCCATATAGAAGTCAGAGCTTAGCAGCTGGTATCTTTTAACTAAAGGTCACAATTTAGCCTGTGCTACTACCATTTCCAGGACTCAGGCACCAGGCTTAAGTGAGAACTATGAGGTCATGTCTAAACACCAAAGTCTAGTAGCGAGAGGCTTTAGGATGCAGGAAAATGGGCATCAATGCCAATTTTAGAAACTCCGAGCCCAGGTTCTTTTACATGTGAACCCTCTGTTGTTCCACAGCTCTGACTCACTCCATGTGGAATGTGGCAGTTAAGATAGGTTCAGCAACATATAGTAGGAAATTCAAATAACTCTGGCTTAAATAACACAGAGGTTATTTTTCTCTCCCATATAGAAGACCAAAGTGTGGCTGCCAGGCCCAGCAGTAGCTCCACCAGCACTGGGGAATTCTTACTCTGCCGTCCCTCAGCCAGTGGCTTCCCACCTCAAAGTTGCCTATTTTGCAAGGTGACTGCTTTGAACCCAAGTTCAAACACAAAGACAGAAGAAGCAATGGAGAGACAAAGGGGTGGCTTTTTAGATATTTCAGCTCCCCTTGAGACAGCTTTCTTGAAACTGCACTCAACGACTTACCTCTCGCTGGCCAGTCCTTACTGCAAGGGATGCTGGGAAATGGAGTTTTTTCAGCTCAGTCCATTGCTCTGCTGACATTTCAGGGGTCTGTTGCTAAGGAAGAAGGAAATGGAAACTGGGACATAGCAGTCTGAACTCTATGGCAATGTCTCTCAAACTCCCTGCCCCTTCTCTTTGAAGCAAATGCCTCAGGAGAAAGGCTGACATACTTTTCCAGCCCTGCTCTCCTGCTCTGCTTGGCCCCACAGTCCCTCCTCAAAAATAGGCTTCAAAGGATGGGCAGGCTGTCCTCTCCCCACCCCCATCCAGTTGTCCTCTTGCCTACCAACTCAGACAAGTAGGAAATCTTTTATTTTTCCAGTGTCTAGAATTAAGGTGTTCAAATGGGAATCTTCCTTAGCGCTAGCTCATCTGAGTTGAAATGAGTTGGCTTAGTTTTTCCTGCACAGATTTCCTTTGCATGCCCACCAGTTTGTAGAGATCAATACACTGTACAAGGGTAGGCAGACTGTGTACTTCTGTGCCTACTGGCCTTCTTATGATGGCCCTGCCACATGGTGGGGCTGGAGTATGAGGAGACAGCCTCTGGGACCCTGATCTGCCTGAGAGTGAGCTGGGCGCCGTGTGACTCCTGAAGGAAGAGCATGTGCTGCTTACCCTGGACAGGCTGTGCAGGGTTATACAGGCAGGGCATACAGCTCACCTTTCCTGTGTCCGCGCCGCCCTCTGGCTTTGAGACCTGGACTCTTGCCATTTCCTTGCCAGAGGCCTTGGGTGACCAGCATTCAAGAGCAGGCTGGCTGGGCCGCAGTAAGCTGATTTAAAAATGGAAAGTATATTTGATTTGGTTGTTAAAATGGGAAGGAAATACATCAATCCCTTTCTCTCCTTCTCTAATTCTCTCCTTTTCTGTTTTCAAACCCTATGGACAGAGCATGAAACATAGGGCTTTTCAAAGAAGCCATTATGCCTTTTTTTAAAGGAAGGCATTATGGATAAAGCGTTCGTTCCCATGGCTTTCCAGTGAATGTCCAGAGGGTGAAAGAAGAGTACCAAAGCCCTCAGAAGGAACTCGGGGAGGGAGGGCCAGAAATCACCTTGGCAGCACCATAGGACGTCAGAGTTTGCCTTTCATGGGACACAGGCCTCTCTTACCTATCCTGATCTACAAAGCCCAACGGTTCCCCCAGACACACCAATCTTTTGGCCAAAACTCCACTCTGTTACTTTATTCTAGTTTGTAAATTAAATTGTTTTTCAAATATTACATGATACGGCTGCTCCGTATCGCCTCAAAGACAGAGTTTGTACAACTTTCTACTAGGTAAGAACTTAGTGATGAATCAGCAATGAAAATTTTACTCCCAAATAACTCAGCAATACCACCTGCCTTCTCCACTGGACCCCATCCCTGGCCAGGGGCAAAGCTGACTGGTCTTTCACAGGCTAAAACTCAGGGGACCAAAGCCATTTAAGCCTTCAGGTCCCC